>JBBJLR010000007.1:1322175-1335359 GCA_037577145.1 Brachypetersius gabonensis | reverse complement strand
AAGGATAGTATGCAATATGACGCTAATGTAGCTATACAAGTATAGTATGCAATATGATGCTAATGTAGCTATACAAGGATAGTATGCAATATGACGCTAATTTAGCTATGCAAGGATAGTTTAGCAATATGACGCTAATATAGCTATACAAGGATATTATAGCAATATAACGCTAATAGAGCTATACAAGGATAGTATAGCAACATGATGTTAATGTAGCTATACAAGGATAGTATAGCAATATGACGCTAATAGAGCTATACGAGAATAGTATAACAATATGACGCTATTAGAGCTATACAAGGATAGTATAGCGATGTGACCCTAATGTAGCTATAAAAAGACAGGACAAAATGCAGAATAGCAATAAATATGATAGTATAGCAATCATAGTGAGGCTAATGTAGCTATACAAGAATAGTGTGCCAATATGAGGATAATTTACTGCCCACAATTACCCCCTCCACAGTTACTGGCACCCCTGATAAAGTTGTGTAAAAATAAAAAAGTAAATGTATAATTATGATTATTATTTAAATCCACCATTAAGAAATAATTAGTTTTTACAAAATCTCTGGTGCCACGGTAATGGCACCCCTAACAATTCCTATAAATGTAACTGAAGAATTTTTGGATAATATTTTACATTATTTTAAGTTGATGAGAGTGTCTAGGAGCGTTTAATCAGTAATTCAGGAGATTTCTCTTGGCCACAAATCCACAGTCAGAGCAATAATTACAAAGTTATTGTAATTACAATAATTACAAAGTTATTGACAAACAAGCCTGGAGGAGGATCTTCCACCACACCCAGAGAGGAGGACGGCAAGGGAGGTAAAACAATTCTCCAAAGCTCACTGTTCGAGAACTGCAGCAAAGAGTGGCATGTCTGGTTCACCAAGACTCCATAACAACCATTATACACCATCTACATCCCAGCAGGTTGCTTGGGAGGCCGGCCAGGAAGAAGTCTTTTATATTTATATTTATATTTACGGCATTTGGCTGACGCTCTTATCCAGAGCGACGTACATCAGTGCTTGTTTCTGCCCTACAGTCACAAAGATAAATGTGTAGGATTTTCTAAACACTTCTGGTGCTTTGATTAGATGAGACTAAGACTGAGGTTTTTGGCAACAGACACTCCAGCTATTTCTGGCGTAAAGCAAAGGGTGAATATGCAGAAAAGCACCTCATGTACACTGTTAAGTATGGTGGAGGATCTGTGATGCTTTGGGTCTGTTTTTCTTCCAGTGGTCCTGGGACCTTTGTTAGAGTGCAGTGAATGAACTCTTTGAAATATCTGGACATTTGAAATAAATCTGGCCAATGGGTCATCATTGGATCTATCAATAGAATAAGATAATGATCCAAAACATACAGTCAAATCAACACAGAAATTATTCACCAGACAAATCCCATAGAGCACCTGTTTGGAGAGCTGAAGAGGGGAGGGCAGAAGAGAGAGGACCCAGGACTCTGGACCATCTAGAGCAGGGGTGTGTAAACAGGAAAGGTAAAGATCTCTCTCTGTATCCTCCAACCTTGTGAAAAGTGATAGAAGATGAATTGTTGTACTATTGGTGAAAGGTGGTACAAAGTGTTAACAACAGGGGTGTCAATAAATATGGAAAACATGTAAACATTCATTTCTTATAGTTGTTTTTCCCCCCACAGAATAAATGTACTCAAAGTAAAGGCTGGATTTTTTCTCCTTTTTTATTGTGATGTTATTATTCACAAAAAAAGGCTTTATACACATCTTTATCAGGGGTGCCAATAATTGTGAAGGTGGCTGTAGCTATACAATGCTAATGTAGTTTTAGAAGGCTAGTGTAGCTGTATGAGGCTAACGCAGTCATGGAACAGCCCAGGCGTGTGTTAGCAGAGTTAGCCTTCTCCTCCAAGTGTGCTGAGCTGTGACAAAACATATGGACACAGTTCAGGCTTCAAGATGCTACAGTGTTGAGCTATGCTAACTTTCTTTAGTCCACAGTGAGTCTAAAACATCAGACACCACATAAGCAAGTCTTTTAGAGAATACTGACCAGCTTCACTCACTTTGAGGCGAGTGTATGTTGATTTAAATGCTCAGTTTGAACTATGCTAATTTAGCCTTGTAGCACCACTGCAAAATGAATGGAGCAAATATCATCCATCAAAATGCTTTGTGCTAATGGGCTGAAACGGCACACTTGATTTGTAAAAATCTCCTCTGTGTCTGTTGTATATTTTCGATTATGAGCCTCTAATTAGGAAAACTGTCCGTATTTTCATTTACTGTATTATCGCATATCTTGCTGTTGACAGGTGAAACTTTTGCTCTGTAGACTTTTTATAGTAACTTTCTGGTTCATTCTCAGATCAGATGACTGATTTTAACCATAATGGCTTTATCAACCATGACGGCTTTATCAGCTTTTGCCAGACATTGATATTCTGACTGATCGATGATGAAGCTGTGTGATGGGGCAGTGCTATCTAGCAGGGGGAATTGGTGATGACTAAAATTTAAAAGAGAAAAAATAGCATTAAAAAAGAATGTGAATTTCTAATTCATAGATAGACCTTCAGAGCTTGATAACATCCCATAATTCCATGATTTCATCAGGTACTGGATTGTAACAACACATAATACTAAGTGTTCTCAAGAAGAGCTTTGGAAACATCAACAGAAGTAAAGTCACTGCTTGTTTATAATGTTGTTTGTGTAGTAATTCTTGTAGTGTTTAATCTGAGTGAATTAATGCTGACTGTTATACTATCCCCAAATAAATGTCCTTTGAAATACAATTTCTTCAAGATGTTTGCACAGAACTAGTTGTAACACAGTAGTTTCCACTTTGAACTGTTAATATTTTTACTGTTTTTTGGGGAGATTATGAATTTGATTACATCACAATATCAAAGCCATCCATGGCCTCTCTCTAGATGGGGTCCTCCCCATCATTCAGTATAACTGTCCCCTCTCTCTCTCTCTCTCTCGCTCTCTCTCTCTCTCTCTGGGTGAGTAGGGTGGTCCTGCCTGTCACCAATACACTAGCCTCCTCCCAGCTGGCACTGGGAAGACTGTATACCAGCAGGAGTCCCTGCTAATGTGTCCAACTGGACATGACTGAATTGGAAAGAGAAGATGGTTAAAAAAAAATTTGAAAAAATTTTGTTAAATTGAAAAAAAAAACCCAACATTATGACAAGATTATTCTCTCTTGCACTCTCCATCACTCCATGTTCCACAAACACTCACACACACACACACACACATACACACACTGTGCATTACAGCTGGACCTCAGAAAGACTTGTGGTCGGAAGGTAAATCATGGGAGCAGACAGATCTTTTCCAGATGTGAAAAATCAGACACACACACAGACGAGAGAGAGAGAGAGAGGGAGCCCTCTGGGAAACGGTGATTTCCCTGGCCACAGAGTGCAAGACAGGGTGAGTTACAGTCTCACACACTCACACACACACATGATGCTAACGGCACAGCAACTAGGAAAGACTTTCGAAGACAATTCCAGTGCAGCCACTAATTAGCCTGCAAGCATTATATCAGTAGTGTGTGTGTGTGTGTGTGTGTGTGTGTGTGTTTGCATGCGTGTGTGCGTGCGTGTGTGCGTGCTAGCGACATTCTGCGGTCAGGGTGATTTTTCTAGCCTCCCCACATGGTTGCAGGGGCCCTTGTAACCCTGAGTGTGTGTTTGGGAGGGACACTTTCTGGGGATCCTCTGTGTTTAATTCAGTTCTATGGGACCCCCTGAGGGGGGAAAAGTCCCAGAAAAACCCAACAAGAAGCCTGGGGACGGTATGCTGGAGGGCTTTTTTCTGTAAACCATATGGGAAAAGTGAAGTGGAGGCTTCTTTCGGTTGGGTGCAAAAGCTTCTGGAAAGTTCCAGCTCGCCGTGGTTGCGTGTTCTTTGACGCACATGCAAGAGCAAAAAAAGGTTACAAATCACGTCAGACACTTAAGGGACTAATGTGCGGTCACAAAAAAGTGCTATTGTGTAAATATGGGCTGTTTTTCTTAAAGATCTTTAGCGGCGCAGTTTTATGACCGCAACGTCTTTAACGATCGGCCAGGGGGCGATAAAACCGTCCACGTCCATCTCTCAGCGCAACACACACTCACTCGCCAGTTCAGTAGGTGAACCTGCCTGCACTCACTGGCCTTTACTGGGAATTTTAAACACGTCAGTGCTGGGTTGAGTCTGATCATTCCAGAAACTGACCACTGGTGAAGGGTCTATCAACACACCTCTATCTGCACCAAGGAGAGGGAAGCGTCTTATGATAAAGTGAATGTTCAGGGTACAATCCCATAACAATCATACAGGGTGGACAGACAAATTTAAAATGCTGGGAAGTTATTTCCCACATTTGTTGGAAAGAATGCAGTGAATCTGTGCTGCTTTGGAAAAGGGGTGGGGAATATTTTGATGATACATAAACTTTTATATCCATTAAACTGCCATTAAATCATTCAAGGGTGGGCCAAGCTGCATATATTCATGCATTGCATTGGTTTTATGGGAAAGAAAGATTGCTCCCAATGCAGACTCTGACATACATTTTTAAGATGATTCGACCATCCTCTCTCTCTCCCTTTATATTACAGAGACGACCGGCCACAAAAGTCATTTTTTTAAATGGTCAGGGGCAAAGTTATGGGGGTTTTGCACTGACTGGTACCATCTTGATTCAGTTAAACTCTAATTGCTTTTTTGCTTTTCCATAACTAAAATCTGGTACCTGGTACCCGGTACCATTCTTGGTACCTGCTTGGCCAAGGTTCCAAGCGTGCTGACGTGTACATATTGGAGATTACTGATTGGTGGTCGCTATGATTATGCCGGTGTTGTTGACTGAACATTAGCGTTAGCATTAGTGTTAGCCTAATGTTGCTTCTTTAAAACTTGTCTGGTAAGACAATCGTCTCCGTTTAGTGGCAAACAGCCACAAACCAAGGATAAGAAATAAAACCCCTCTAATTTAATCTATGCGGGCGATTGTAAAGATGCCGGGTTGTTTACCTCAGCTTAGCGCACTCTGCTCCTGCTGCTGCTCAGAATGTTTGGCCGCTATAGCAACCAGTTGTAGTGGAAAACTGTAGGTCCAAAACCAAACTGAACAGAGTAGAACCAAACTGAACCTAACCGAGCTGTTACCAGTCAGTGGAGAACCCCCTAAAGTTTGTGTTAAAAGAAGTCTACCCGCATGGAGATACAAACTGTGCTCCTGATTCAGAGTTCAGCACTTTAACCACAACCACAATAAACAGTGACACGTCTTTTTTATATAACTGACCTGAACTTTAGTGTCTTTAGTGCCCATTTATTGCATTTGTTTCTTTGCGTTTGGGTGTTTTAGCCTTTTGTCAATTTCCAGACCCCTTAACTGACTTATCCGTGACACTCTTTTTCTCTCTCTCTCTCTGACACACATTTTGAAGATGACTTGCCCATTTTCTCTTTCTCCCCATATATTTTAGAAGTCTCTTGACCACATTTAAAGTGATCAATACTTATCCCCTGATCAACCGATCACAAAGTTATATACAAGCACACAACTATGAACATCAATGGAAGTTTTTTTGAGCCTTTTGGCTATAAAAAAGAATATTAAAAACTAGATGCATCACTTTAACTTTTTAATTCTCTGTCAGGGAACTTTTAGAGGCAGACGTCTGGTTCCACTGACCACCACTGTAAACAATTCTAACTCACTCTAACTAACCAGAGTGGAGCACCTCACACCAAACCTGCTCTGAACCTCTATTTACACCTTAAATACTTCAGTATGAGGGGTTTTTGGAAAAGTTCCCTTTGAAAGTGGAATTTTTTTCTGAGCTGTAGTTTCTTGAAATTTGTTTATGAGCTGAGTTGTTTACCATGTTTTTAATCATTTTTTATGTTTTTTTTTATCCCATTCAAGCATCCATACCCATGACATCGAAGACTGTCTCACCACACAGATTCAGAAGGGGACTCACACAACCGTTATCTCTCCCATTCATTATGGAGGTCTCTCATCTGATCAGTTACTGGTCTACCAGTGCAACAGAAATGAACATTTTGATGTCAGAAACCTGCTCATACTCCAAATGTTCTAAGAGAAGAAGCAGGTCCAAAAAAACACAATCAAACTAATAATAAAAATAAAATGAATAATAAAAATAAAAAAAGAAAAACATGAGAAATCAGCAACCACACCAATAAACTACATTTTTAATCAGCAGGATAGGGGAAGTAAGGAAAGCTGAAAGTACACAAGATGCCACAATTGCATGGAATTAAGCTGCTGAGAAGCAACAAATGCAAACATTATTTTATACTGTGTTGGATACAACTTGCAAAGAATAGCCAGTGTCACTGCTCTACTGCTAATAACATTCTCAGAATGCTGGTCCCATACTGGTCTCTTCTCACTGCAGACCTATGTAGAGGTGAGCAATATGGCAATGTTTGCTGTTATAAACTTTGGGTTAGCCTGTAAAAGGGTCAGGTAAACTGTAGAACACACTGTTCTACAGAAACTCAGAACCATTCACAGTAGTGGTGAACCAGATATCTGCCTCTGAAAGCTTTCCAACAGAAAGTTGTGCCCCCTGACAGCTGAGACATTATTCTACCAGAGTTTAGAGAGTTTTTAGAGAGTGGTTCCAAAACTAAACCCATTTATGGTGTAGCGGTACATGCAGGAAGTTGTAAGGAAACATAGTCCCCTCATTTTTCTTTTTCATTCTAAACCCAAAAGAGACACTGATTAAAGCAACAGCTGCTGAAAAGTTCATCACTGACTCATTGCTGAAGCTCTGCTGCAGAGCTGTTTGTGTGGAGGAGTTAGACGCTCTTCTGTACTTCAGAGCTGAAAGCATAAAAGGACCAAATAAACCACAAAGAACCATGAACTCAGATGTGAAAGAAAAGTCAGTGTTAGATGTAAAGTGTGCAGAAAGCCTTTTGTTTGGATAATGCATTATTGAACTGCAAAACTTAGCCTCAGGATCAACGCCCCCTACTGGCACAAAAGGAAATTAGGTTTTGATTTACTGTAGGTTGCTGTAAAATTCCTGTGGCTATTAAATACAGAAATACGTATTTATTGATAGTTATTAATAAATAGGTGCTGGGTTGTTGATTTTTACTATTGTTTTACAATTTCAGCCCTCCATGTTTCATCCTAAAGAGAGTATAGTTAGTCCTGATTATTGTCATCAGTGAATAAGAATCATTGCATTCATTGTTCTTGATTGCATTTTTAGCATGGCACCACTTGTTCCTTTCTTGACCTGTTACAATTGATTAAATTTTATTAAACTAAATATATTGACATTTTTTAATATATCACCCACTCTTACAAGCAAATGTAAAACTACAAAGTGCACCTAGTTTCTGATAAAGAGGCCAATGAGTGCAGATGGTCCCAAAAACTGTATTTGAAGAGTGTTCATTTGTCAACAGACAGTAGATCTGTACTGCTATAGTACTAACACAATGCTTATTGTTTTTGCATGCATATGTTTGTTCAAACCACAGCTGCTATTTATGTATACACAACACACACACACACACACACACACACACAAACACACACACACACACGTCTCTGCAGTTTAAATGAACAGCCCTCCCAAACGATTTAAAAAACTGCTTTCACCCAATCAGGGACCCTCTTTCGCCCGACTGTATCAATGTCATGTTTTTTCTATACCTCCTTCTTCCTCCACACACCACTTTCGACACTCTCACTTGCAAAACTCAATGAATGAGTGGGTTTCGTCTTTCGGAATGATGAGCAAGCTGGACAGGTGAGTGAAAACAAACAAACAAACAAAAGAGAAAAACCACTGCAAGAGCATCGCAAATCTGAGCATTACACAGTCATTCTCACGCATAAATCAAACTGTCATTTCTTAGGAATGAAAAATCTGTGATACTGCTGATGCAAAGTCATTTTCGAACTTTCTCTGCTTTCTGTAATAGAGAATGATGAAACAGGGTGCCGGTTATCTCTCTATGTGCGTCTCTATGTATAGCCACTTTCCAATCAAGAGTAATAACAGTAACATTTGAGCAAGTAGTCGAAAAAGGCATTTCCCATATGCATGACCGCACCGGGGATTTAAAGTTGAAAGGCTGCAGCAGTAAATACATTAAAAGCCACTTTCCAAATCAGAAAACAAAATGACTTGGCATGCTTTCATTATTTATGTTGCTTGTGCTTGTTCTGATGCACTGGTGGAGGTTATGTATGTCTCGCACCTGCTGAAAAAGGGTCAGAATGAACATCGGTGGTAAAACCACTAATGCCTTCGGTCCCTGCGGCATGTGTACACGTAATGAGTAATAACTTACATCACTGTGTGTGACTAATTTCAATCTGTTTTTTTTGTGGGGGGTGTGATATAGAGTACTGCTCACTCAGAGGAAGTTCATCTATCACTATAAGAACGTACGCTGGGCTCGAGGCAGATGCGAGACTTACCTGTGCTTCGTGGTGAAGAGGCGAAACAGCCCTGACTCCCTCTCTTTTGACTTCGGGCACCTGCGCAATCGCTCTGGCTGCCATGTGGAGGTGAGTGATGCTGCCATTAGGGGAAGGTGGCAAGTCAAGTAGATGTTTATTTTCACTTCAACATTCCTCTAGGACCATGGTGCAATACACAGAACACACAGAACAAATACTACACACCACAAGACCAAAAAACTATAGAGAAATAGTACAATAACTTACAGGACAAAACAAACTACAAAAGCACTAGCAGCACTAGTGTGAGTCAAAAAAGTATTATGATATACTGTATTCTAGCAGAGTGGTTAAGTGTGCAAAGGGATGCATGTGCTAAAATAGCAGGTAGCAGCAACATTATTAGAAGAAATAAACAGTATCTAATAAATACTGTGATAAACCAGAAATCTGGTATGAAAGTAGTTTACTTCCTTAACACAAATGCAGGTGATCAAACACATGTTTAGTGTCTGAACTTCTCTTACTTGAGTAATGATCCCCAACAGACTTGCTTCTGTGGTTTCTGACACTAAATAACATTTAAATAACAATCTGTTATCTGCAAATGTGGGCAAAGGTGCATCCTGAAAAGCATATTAAGGTTTGAATTTTGTTTTGTTTATGGGTAAGAGCATGTCAGAAACCACATAAGCAACTCTATTACAGACTGGGGCAGTTTAAGGTAAGTAATGGTTTAGGCCTCTAATTAAAATCATGCTAGCAAATGGTTCTATGCTTCCATTGCTTGTCAGCTACGTTCATGCAAAAACACAACAAATATGCCTTGAGATCAAATTGTGTACAATTAATTATGGGGGCAAAATGTTCAAATTAATGAATGAAATGCCCTTTTTCCACTGCATTAAAGTCTGTTTTCCATTTTATCCAGCTTCTCTTCCTGCGCTATATCGCGGTGCTGTGTCCGGGCCTGTGGGGCTCAGGGGTGGATGGAGCGAAGGTGGGCTACGCCGTGACCTGGTTCTGTTCATGGTCGCCCTGCTCCAACTGCGCCCAACGCCTCACCAACTTCTTGTCCCAGACGCCCAACCTGCGGCTCCGCATCTTCGTCTCCCGCCTCTATTTCTGTGACCGGGAGGACAGCCTGGAGAGGGAGGGGCTCCGGCACTTACAGAGGGCAGGGGTGCAGATATCCGTCATGACTTATAAAGGTAAAGGGGAGCAGCCCGGTTACAACCTAGTGGTTGTACAAGTCCACACCAGAAGAATCAGTCTTTCTCCACTTCACTGAATAAACAGAAGCTGAGGAAAGGCAGCTGCATGCTGCAGAGGTGACTGGAGTAAATCTGTACATGTGTTTCCTGTGTCCTCTCTCTATAGATTTTTTCTACTGTTGGCAGACGTTTGTGGCTCGCAAGGAGAGGTGTTTTAAAGCCTGGGACGGCCTTCACCAGAACTCTGTCAGACTGTCCCGCAAGCTCAACCGCATCCTTCAGGTTCCCATGCCTTTAGAACTGTATTACCATTGACAATGACATGTTTCAATCAAATCTGATTGAGTACACATCATCTACAGAGAACACCTATTTTTTGTACACTTCAGTCCACAAAATATACTTATTTTGAGTTTCAAATATTAGGAAAAAAAACTAAAATATATATTAAAGCTGTATCTTTTGCAAATGCCATATTAAATGTTTACAATGTTTACCCCAATAAGTTAAATTAGAAGATGTGTACTTATTTACCCTTTGAAAATCTACAAAACATGCCATTCGAGCAGGGGTACACAGACTTATGCTTACAAATTACCAGTCTTTTCATTGTATTCACTCTTGTTCCGCTCCACAGCCCTGTCAGACTGAAGATCTGAGGGACGTCTTCGCTCTGCTGGGTCTCTGAGGGAACCTCTGAGATCCTGAAATGGCATTAGAGATTAACTGATGATTATGGTGCTGTGAAACTCCTGAGACTTGAATTTTACTCGCTTTTCTCCTAAGTATAGCATTATTTTTTTTGTAAACTCATGTTTATACAACTACAATAAAGCATTTGTAACTACAACTAGTCTGGCTTCATTTCCATCCTTGCAGAAAAAAGAGCTGTTGTAATACTGTAGGAACCTCTACGGAATTTTATAGTAAATTTAGATTAGGTTTTTTATTGAAAAAATAAAAAACCTAAGAAGAATATGAAGAATAGAAATAAAAAACAAATCCACTGAGCGGTAAGGGCAATGAGTCATTCATTAAATTCAAATAGACACTGCTGAAAAACAGCTGCTAAAATTGCTGAAGCTCTGCTGCAGCACTGTGTGTGTGAAGGAGCAGGAGGCTCTACTTCACCTTTGAGCTACAACCACAAAAAGAAACGAACAAAACACAAGCAACCATGAGCTATGAACCATGATAGTAACACTTGACCAGTATTTCAAACTGATGTCTTTAATGCCCTATGGAAGAGCAAAATATTTTCAGATACTGGAACCACTCAGTGTGAAGTAAAAAAGATGTAACCATCTTGCACTTTGCATTTACAAAACAAATCCCATTTAAAATGCAAATGAAAAGAGACAGCAGAATTATGCTGGACTCGGTTAATTGAAATGAAACATCCTAACAAAGGTGAAACAATGAAACAATGAACAAAAATCTAAAAGTCTTTCAAGAAGAATGCCAAATACTATATGGTAGCGATCACAATATACCTTTTCACTATCCTCTATGACAAGAATAAACTTGTCATTTAAACATAATGTTACAGTTCTTACATTTTGGGGTTTTCATCTATTTTAACCCAGTTTTCTTACTTAAACACCAATATGTCCTTCATTCATATTTATGTTGAATGTAAAGTACAGAAGTGTAATGTAGTATTTATAGGTGTAATGTAGTGTATGAAGTACTGAAGTATAATGTAGTATGTAAAGAAGTGTAATGTAGTATGTAAAGGACAAGTGTAAAGTAGTATGTAAAGTACTGAAGTGTAATGTGGTATGTAAAGTACAGAAGTCTGTGATGCAGATTGTATATAATGAGTTTGTTGGTTTTAGCCGGGTTTTACGTATCTCTCAGGCTTTTGGATGTAATGTCTTTTGGAGTTCGCATCTTTCTTTTATCTTACATTTTACTTCTTTATTTAAACACACTTTTCTGTTGTTTTATGTCGTAATTAGCAGTTTATGCCCTCTACCGGTGCCTGTTGTCTGAAAGGAACCTGTGTTCACAAATTTGGAGGCACAGTGTTGTCCATGTCTTGGTATGCTAAAACATTAAGATTGTCCATTTCTAGAAGTAAGGAGCCTGATTCTAAATAAAAATTATGTCCCAACACTTTTGTCCATGTAGTGTGTGTACAGTACAGAGCTGTGCGGTTTGGTCAAGTAGCTAAAAAGTTTTATTGGAATTCATCATTATGCTATTTGAAGCGTTACACATCTTTCAGACTTTAGTTGCCATGTTTTTAGGGGTTTTGTCTTTCTTATATTTTCTTACGTATTATTTGTTCATTTAAACCCGTTTTGTTGTTTAAAGTCATGATTAGGTCTGTTGTTCCCTCGCCCAGCGCCTTTTGGTTGCTATGGTAACCGATGCGCGTTCTGATTGGCTGCTGCTGTATACCGTAATCAACGCAACATAGCGCCCAGTTAATCTGGCACCGTGCTGTGCTGCGCCGGTACTCGGGGTGTTACGGCGCTGAAGGTCCGGTCCCGGCCGGACAGAGCGGAGGAGAACCGGGCCGAGTGGGTCAGGGAGGGGGGATGGCGGCCGAACCGGAGTACGAGTCGGTTCTGTGTGTGAAGCCTGAGGTCAGCGTTTACCGGGTCCCGCCGAGAGCCTCCAACCGCAGCGCCAGGTAACCGAGCAGCCCTGAAGACCACCATCCCGGCCTTGTGACCGCTGTCCCGGCCTGACCACCTCTCCTCTGGCGTTATACACTGCTTAGTTCATATTTATGTCGTTTAAACGTTTAACCAGACCCTTTAACGCATGGGCACCGGAGCCACTAATTTAGAGGGGGGTCGTGTTTACTTTGGTTATCCAGTGTCACGTGATGTCTGTCACGCGTGTGCTCCTCAGGGTAGGTCATTCACAGCAGCGCATCAGCCACAGCCCCACGTCATGAAATACTAGTGGTGTGCGATACTACAAAATTTGGTATAGATCCGATACCAAGTAAATACGGAACCAGTATCGCCGATACCGAATTTTTTTGTTTTTTTACTTTTTAATAATTAAGGAGGATGTATTATCAAATGGCTAAATCTGAATTAATTTGCTTGTGCTTTAAGTGTTTTTGTGATTATTCCTTTGAATTATTAATGAATTAAAACCCAGGACAGAATTTGAGCAAAGTTATGAACAGAAAAATACTTTATCATAATACAATAGAACAATCATTTTTTATAGAACAATAACAAAATTCTCACACTAAACAATAATTAAAACAATAATAATTAAAAAATAAATTTAAAAATAAACAATTAGTGAAAATACAACAAATAAAGTGCAATTAAAACAACAGCCAAAGTAATAAAGAAATATAAATGATTAAGTCTATAGCATCTATTTGTTGCTGAAATATAGTAACCATCACAGTTAACACAAAAGGGTAGTTATATGTAATTAAATCTAAACCATATTATATGCAATGTATTTGTTTCAATTCCAGTAAATTTATTCATTTAAATAACACCTTTCAATTGGATAAATG
>JBBJLR010000007.1:1262655-1285234 GCA_037577145.1 Brachypetersius gabonensis | reverse complement strand
TACCCCACATCTTTTCCCTCAGAATATTTTTACAGCCAAAGCAGGTGGGCGGAGCTACCAGGCCAGTTTCTCCTCCCGCCCACATGCCGCAGCTTGTGAAACTCAATGAAACCGAAATGGAAAATTCATAGTCTTTTTGTTTGGATATATAATTTAAAAATAGTAGAATAATGACTATATTTTTAGGGTGGCTTGGGATCATTTGGGGTGGGGGCTTCAGACCTTCAGCAGAATTCAAATGAGCCATTTTAATCTAGATCAATTCCAAGATTACACTGAGATTAATCTAGATAAAAAAAATCTATGCCCACCCCTAATATATATATATATACACACACACACACAGTTTTTATATATAACATACTGTTACGTTGTATTTTTTTTATTTTTATAGGTTATTTTCTTCTCATTCTCACAATTTTCCAACTCATGGGACTAATAAACAGAAATATTGTACATTAATTTTCTTAAATGTTAACTTCAGCAAATAACCAGTAATTGTATATTAAAATGTGTTTTTGTAGAGAGTGTGTAACTTATTTACACTTAGAAAATCAACATGTTATTTGAATACAGGCACTCAAACTATCCCACAGGTCGTTGTGGGAGGAATAAAAAAAAAAACACCCAACAAAAAGGACAGTTAGGGAGGGTACTGGACGAATAATACAACCAATTCAATTAAACCAATGAAGTTTCAGGGCTAACACAACATTACTGGAAGGCTCAAATCGACCTGCCCATTCTGCTACCTGAGCTAGCATACGCCAGCACCACCCAAAGAGGGTGAGGACAAAAACAGCCACAGACTCACGTATGACTGTGGAATCTCCGTGATCAAGGGAGAGTAGCGTTAGCTGATGAATATTAATGCGAACTAGTTTTTAACCTCTGCTGTGTTGTCATAACAGCTGCATCACCAGCCTTTCTGTGCTTCATCCCTGGAATCTTCAGTACACTGGGACCAAAACACACCCACACCCTTTGGCGACATGGAGTGTGTGTGTGTGGGTATGTGTGTGTGTGTGTGAGAGAGAGAGAGCTGGGGGGAGGCAGGGATGGAATGAGATGGAGACAGAGATGGAGGGAGTAAAAGGTTGAAGGTCTAATTATGTAAAATGTAGGTTATTAGTCTCCTGATGAGGACGCTATGAGAAAATTAATTAACAATTATAATTAGCAAGATTGTTAGAGAGCAAAACGGTGTCGTCGGACGGCCATGTGTACGGAGGGCCGGCAGCGTGAGTCACTGTCATTGAGAGCGCGTGGAGGTCGGTGTGTTTTATAACTTAATTCCACACTCTCTGCTCGCCGCACCTTCGGCCTGCCGCATTAAATCAGGAGCTGGCAGATGCTCTCACTCGCGCTCACTTTATAAAGGAGATACGGCGCTTCTGTCCACGGAGCACGAACAGGCTTTAATCCAGCCATCAGCACATCACCGCAGGAGCCTCACTGTCTAGAACGTCTCCCTCTGACTCGCTCACGGGCAGAATGGCAGACAGATGTGGGTACATGTAACAGACCTGCCCCTAATTCCCTCCTCCCCAAACAACCCCCACCCCTCCAACCCCCACTCCCATCCCACGCTGTGGTGTTTCACCCCTTTATTCTCCTTCCCAACTTTATTATCTTTAAACAGTTTCAATCTGGAGGGTTTTATTGAGAGGATTCATCACTGTAGTCCACAAGGCTCGAGAGAAAATAAAGGTCAGGAAGGGACAGTTTAGTGCAGCTAGAACCGCATTTATAACTTATTCAGCCCCAAATACTTTTTTCATACTGCATATATCATGATCTACGTCAAACAATAGTATTAGGATGAAACAGCTGAAGGCAAACATCTCACAACCTTCTGGATGGAAGACTGTTTGACTGTATCATACTATTTTAGACCATTTTTTGTTCCATTTGTCCACCTTGTAATGATGGATATTATTCTCGTGTTTTGGAAAAAAACATGGTTCGGCTTGCGTTCAGGCTCAAAACAGAATTCACACAGCATCGTATCAAGGTTAATTACAGCACTGTTAGCTTAGCATTAGTGCTTTCAAAAACTTTTAGGGTATTGGTTTTTTTTATTAAATTCACAATTTTTCAAGGATTTCGATAACCTGTGGAATGTAATCCATGATTACCGTGTATGTAATCCACCGATGTAGGGATGCAGCTGTGAGGCACATTTCAAAAGCTAACAAAACATTTCACAGCAGAATTTTCAAAACTGAGTGAAGGAACAGCAGTATAAAATCAGCTGGTAAAATTACACATTTCACATTATTCAACCACAAACAAAATTCTCAAACTTAAAAATCACATCTACACAAACTCTACATAAACTCACTACAGACTTTACAAATCAGTAATGACATGCGTTTTGTTTGGACTCTAACATACTTCAGTTCAGTATTGGAGCTAATGTTGCTAACAAACACCAATAGGCACCCAAAAAGCCCCAATGTGGAAATACATCTTCATAATGTCTCTCAACCTGCTCCAGATCTGCATCAATGCTGCATCAAACATCTATTTTACGGCTGTTTTAGGGATATAATTTTATGGAAACTATTTGGGTGACTGGCTATTTGAGTTCTAGTGTTTGTTAGCAACATTAGTTTTAGTTAGCAGCAGTTCTAAACTAAAGAAGTAGCCACTGGACACTAAGAATGTCTAAGAACTGACACACTCCAATGGGACTGTTCCTTTAAAGCTGCTGCTTGAGAGTTGGGAGTGTGTATGGCCCAGTTGGCCACAGTGCAAAGAAAAAATACAGATTGGAGATCCAATCTAATTGGACATCCCTAGACAAAAGTACTACTACTGCCATGTATTATAACTGCACCAATGTATTGATGAATAAATAATGCGACATGTTCAAAGGCCTGCCTGCTTCATTCTCTTGCAAATCACCCACAGACACTGTGATTGGTCAGTGTGTTCACAGCATGCAGGGATTGGCTGGAGGGGCTCACGGGCATAGTGTGTCCTTCTACAATATCAGTACTGCACAGGCAATAAAGATGAACAAACTCTATCTCGTGTGGCAGATGCACATATAGTCCTGATATGAAATTATTACAGTCATTGAAATGGAACAGCCTGTCCTGCAGTCCATGTGGTCGAAGATACTGTATGAAGATAAAGCAGGTTCGCTTATCGAACTACAGATTAGTGTTTCTCCAACGAAAACAAATGTTCTAGGCGGAATGGCCAGATGAAGGAGAGGGAAAGGAGAGCAAAAATCATTTTCTCAGCTACATCAGCATGTTGACGAGGCAGAGCTGTCACACACTGGAGGAGCAGGAGTTCAGACCATACGAACATGCCAAATCACACACATACATTCCACTTAGAGCTCCTGACAACTGTCAGTTTTTGGCACGCGAGCTATTTGTAATAACCAGAGCGTATCGACATGCATAATTAAGCAACAGACCGCAAGATTACGGCTCTGATTTGGTCACGGGAGATCAGCACAGCCATGATGTTGTGTGTGCTTCGTTATGCACTGCTTAAGTAAAGCAGATTTGGGCTCCATATTTCCCCACTCTAGATAAACCACCTTCAACAAGCCTTTCAAAGACATCCCAGTCCAAACCATTTGGACACTGTTGCTATGTTGGACAAGCTTTTGCGCTCAACATGTTGACAACAGAGTAGGCCGGACGACTGGGGATATGAAATTCTCACTGTTGGAGAAGTGCCTCCAGAATCACACGCAAAATGTAGGAAGAACTATTAATAAAAGAGAAGCTTTTCTCTGCTATGGCCAGGTTCCACCCATCGGTCTCGCCACCACACGATACCATCTACACTGGAAGGGTGAAGGTTAGTGAGTCCCTCTTCTGAGACACACCAACACTTAAAACAATAACGACTAATCATGTTACATCATCTTGCAGATGTCTGCACTGGCTTGGATCCATGAAGGACTACGGCATCACCACGGATCAGTCAATCCGAGTGTTTGTTCTATGGTAAGCAAAGCTGCTAGCTCAGCTAATGCCAATCAGCTCCTTTACATTTACATTCATGGCTTTTATAGATGCTTTTATCCAAAGCGACTTCCAGTCCCTGACTACAGGGGGCAGTCTCCCTGGAGCAACTTGGGTTAAAGGGTCTTGCTCTGGAACCCAGTGGTGGTGTGCTGAGGTAGGATTTGAACCCATTACCTCTTGGTCCAGAGCCAAGTATCCCACCCCCTAGGCCACCATCCTTAATTTCTCCTAATTCTTATAATTTAGCAACTGTTTTTAGACCAGTATTGTGACATGTATTGAATTGTGAATGGAAAATCATGACCATGTATGCTAATAAGGAAAAAACTGCCCATACGTTGCTTTTACACCCCTGCCCCTCTCCCACAAAATACCATATTCCCGGGGTAGTATTTGGAAACAAAAGGTGGACATCGCTCAGCTCTGCTAGTCTTTTTCGTATTGGCTGAAGTATGGTTTATGTTCAGCAGCAGCAATAAAAGTAACACAAGCACCGTTCAGAAAGCGGGAGTCAGAACTAACAGCTGTAGTAAAACCCGTATAATGGAACATGATGACATCCTGTAGGAAAATGAAGAGGATAGTGATTTCCTCAGAAGCATGTTATTTACGTGCCGTAATGCTGTAATACGGTGAGGCCTATTTGTGTTTGTCGTTTTGCGGAGCTGGGCCCGGAACATGCAGGCCTTGGTCATGTGCAGGACGGAGTGTTTTATGGCCGTATCCCAGCGCAGCACTCCTTCAGCTCATAAACATGAGTTACAGCCACGTTCAAATACATTACCCCCATAAAACACGGGACCACCCCGTCCCGAGAACATACACACATCCACTCACTCACACACAGACAATTACAAGAGTCCATGGGCATCAGTTTGGTGCGCCTCAGTCAACGATCTTTGGAAAAAGTGCTGGGACAAAATTGACCATTTTTTCATAAAAGTGGTTAAGCCCCCAATTTACACCTTTAATGTACATTACACCAGAGCATGAGTATTTTGTCCTGTATTTCTGGGCTTTTCTGTGGTCTTCTGTATGTGTGAAAAGCTGCTGCGATAATACGCTTTGCTCTGTGTGTGTGCTTGTTTTGCTGTGTGTGTGTATATGTGTGCAAATGCTGCTGTCCTCCACCGAGTACAACCATAATTTTAACCTCAGCAATCATTTTAGTAAAGCGCTTATAACACAGGTAAGCATTGTTATTTTCACATTCGTCTAACTAAAAATACTAAATAAAACTAAAAATGAATAAACAAAAATAACATTACAGTAATCCCCCACAAGATTTTTTCTAAGAAGCAAACTAATAATTTTTCGCAGAATCCCCGCACATGCGTGGAAAAGGCAGATATACTCTGCATTTGTAAAAAATATTAATGTAAATTCAGCTACATTTCTATATAAAAATAACTATAAATGTTTTGATACTGTGAAGAGAAGCGGGAGGTTTGAAAGTAGCCAATCCGAGCACATTATTTCTTTTTCCTTGGAGCCGATTGGCTGCTGTCCAGAATTTACAATTTGGAGCGTCTTGTTCTCGTGTTTTTTGGTTTTGTTCTTCTTAAATCCCTGTATTTTTATTACTCTAAATTAAATGAATTCATTACCATATTTAACTGCTTATGCCAAAGAAAAAATACAGCGCATACCAAAGAAAACGCACGTGCATGAATTACAGTACTGTGACGAGCCAGCACGGTAGGACTGGTTCCCATAAGCCTTCGCGGTAGGAGTGATTGCCCGTTTGGCCCTTGTTTATGTGTTTTAGTGAGTGTTAAAAGGGGGGAGGGGGGGGGCGGGGGAGTTACTGAACATAGTAGTAGAGATGGTTTATGTGAAAACTGTGTGTTTGTGTGTGTTTTGTTGTGTAGTTGAGCGCGTCTTGCCAGTCACCTTCCTCCAGAGTGTTAGCTGCTGGGGTTGGGTGAATTGAGAGTTCTTTGTTGAAGTTGAGGAGCAGTACTGGGGTGTGCCAGTGGGGGCGCAGTAGTCTCAAGAGTGTAAAAGTTTGATTTGAAGCTCTTGCTGAGAAATAAAAGCATCTTTGCCTGAAGAGCGGAGTGTCTTCACCTTCTCTCTCTCACGTTGCCACAGTACAGTTTATACATCAGAAATATCGATATTTACGTTCTAGCACTGCTGGAGTTCAGTGTAAACCGTAAGGACACGGGTTTATCTCCAATACATTTTCTTTAAGGCTAATGAGTTTAAAGTTTAAAGTAAAGTATCTTGGGAGCATATTTGTGGAAATATTTAGACTATAAACACTACAAGACAATATTTAGACTATTTACACACACACAAAAAAATACAACACGGTTTTTTACTATACGCAGGTGCTCTTGGAGTGTAACCCCTGCGAAAAGCTGTATATAGTAAACACTCTCACATTTAGCCGTTTAGCATCTCCAGTCCACCTGATGTGCAAGGTGAAATCCCACAAAGACACAGAAAGGAACACAGGATCTACTCACTACACACCTTGGATGAGATGCATGTTCTTGGATGTTTACAGTTTAATTAGAATTTTTTTGCATGATAAAAACAATCTAAAACCAGGCAAGAGGAAGAGAAGAATGGCAAGTTTCACCACCTCATTGTCCACAACTCATACTAGGCTGTTTTGGCAGGTGCAGCTTCACACAAGACGAACCTTTTATTTTGTTCATCTAAACATTTTAGCTGCTGGGATCGGTCAGTTTGGTTGTCACCATGCCAACAGCAGATACAGAAACGACTGGTGAAGCGAGTTCATGTCGTCTGCGAAGAAACCGAACAGACGGTGAATAAAACAACGGCGCACAAAAGTGAGGTCTGCTAAAGTCTGCCTCTCAGCTCAGCAGTGTGCTCACACCCAGAGAGTTCTGATTAGAAGCTGAATACACTACTCACACACACACGCACATACACACACTGCCATTTCAGCACTCATTTCCTGCTAATTTCACACTTACTCTGCATGATGTGTAATTAAAACTGAAAAAGGGAAGAGAATGGCCCAGAGTGAGATTTGTGAATTAATGCTGATAAAAGTTTTGCTGAGAGAACGAGACTGAAGCCCATTCCAGAACCTTGTGTTTGGACTGGAGGAGGTGTGGCATTGCTGATTTCACGCTGTAGATTTCAGAGGAATAGCCAATAATGGTGCTGTAGTGTGAATTTTAAGACACTTTTCTAACATTAAATATAATCATTAGTTTTAGAGATATTTTTGCCAATATTCTGTTTTTTTCTGTTGAGCCGATTAGTATAAACCTGAAGCTGGTTTTCTTTTCTGCAAACATGAGGACTGAAGCTGTGCTGTAGCAGTCCATGTACCTTAAACCTTAAGACTAACAACACACAATTAGAAACATCTGTATTCAAAATGCTTTCAGGTTAAAAAAAAACATGTCACTGCACTAGGTCAGAAATGTCATGATCACCATGGCAACATGCATGGTTGCCTACTAAGAGGCACAGGTTTTCAATGCCAACATGTTGACCATAAAGCTAAACAGTCAGTCACACTTTGGTTCTGGAGGGTCAGTGTCAAGCACGGTTTAGTGGTTCTACTCCTCAAACACAGTTGCTAAACCTGGGATTAACAGGTGATTTGAACCAGGACACCGAACCTCTTATTTATGATGATTCTTATTTTTGTCTCATTAAAACACACACACACACACGCAAAATATTTTTTTCAGTCAGCTAAGACATGTCAGGTGTCTGAGGTTTCTTAGCTAATGTAGGGAAATTAGCATCATGCCTAAAAGTTCAGTAATCGCAAAAATTTAACAGACTAAGAGACTGAAGTAAGTGCGTAGCTAAAACATAACTAAAAGCGTCTTTTGACCCTTCTGTTGTTCTAATAAAAACTGTAATTCATCCCCACAGCTTCATTCGGTTCAACTACCTGGAAGCTACTCTCATTGTCTACTTTATCGGCATCCACTGGTCATACTGGTGCACTTTGTCATGTTTTTTGTGACCTTTTTCAGTGGTCAGGAGCCTCACAAAACCACCAGCAAGCAGGTGATGTGTGTACCTGCTGCACAGAGCAGATCACACACTGCTGCACTGTTGGAGTTTTTAACATCTTAATGCAGCTGTTGGACTGAGAAGAGTCTAATAACCAAAAATACCCAAAACGACAGGGTGCTGTGTCCGGAAAGTGACCACAGATAAAAGACTAGAGACTAACAAATGGCAGCATCAGATGAACCATCAACAACTTAATATCTTCAGGATAAACCAACAGGTTAGACGTGTTTAATCGTGTGGACAATGAGTGGATATGTGCTGTTAGGGTTTTAGTACACCACTAAGCACTATTAGAGATATCTAGCCTGTGGGTATACGCACATAAATATGTGTGTGTGTGTGTGTGTGTGTGTGTGTGTGTGTGTGTGTGTGTGTGTGTGTGCTTCTAGATACACACACACACACTCACAAACCTACCGTGCCACTACTGTGTCAGAGTCACTGCTGTGCTGAGAACAATCCACCACACAAACAACACCTGCTCACTGGTGATCCTGTGGGGGCCCTGACCATTGATGAAGCGGGTCTAACAGATGATGCAGAGAAACAGATGGACCACAATCTGGAACAGTAAACTACATATATATGATCAGTGGAGCTGATAAAATAGACAATGAGTGCAAATACATGGTAGGTTGACCCAGTAAGGTGCTTGTGTGTGTATGCTTATCTTCACATACTGACACTCACTCACACACACACACACACACACACATGCGCCAGTGTCATGTCATTTTTGGTTGGTTGATCTTTACTGTTGGCTAGCTCTGCAAGCGACATTCACTTAGAGTCTGATGATGAAATTCAGCCGCCCCAGCTGAGTCCACTGTCTGGCTAACTAATCACTCTAATTAGGGGAATCGGCCAATTATCCACTCATGTAAAATGAGTTCCAGCACATACCGCCTCTCGAGGAATCTACAGAGATACAGAGGGAGGCAGAAAAGCATGCAGAGAGATCTGTTTGGGCTGATTACGGGAGAACACATACTGTCCAGTCTTCTGCTCAGGACGCACTCTGCCTTTTCTGATCATACTGTACTACAGCATCTACCAAACGAGAACAAGATGATGTCTAAAGGGAACTGCAACAGACATTGACACCAGGGAGGAGATTAACACTGCTGGTAGAAGGTGGCAATGATACATTTACCAACCACCATTAAACGACAAAAGCCATGACACGCCTCTGTCCACTTACCTTGTATCTACACTGATTGTCTACATGGTAATGTTTGTGGCTTTGTGACTTTTTCAACGGTCAGGAGCCTCACGGGACCTACAAGCCAAAAACAGACATATTCCTACAAGCCACTTCAATCGGTCCAACTACCTGGAAGCTACTCTCATTGTCTACTTTATCGGCATCCACTGGTCATACTGGTGCATTTTGTCATGTTTTTTGTGACCTTTTTCAGTGGTCAGGAGCCTCACAAGACCACCAGCAAGCAGGTGATGTGTGTACCTGCTGCACAGAGCAGATCACACACTGCTGCACTGTTGGAGTTTTTAACATCTTAAAACAGCTGTTGGACTGAGAAGAGTCTAATAACCAAAAACATTTTACATGTGTTTAATATTGTGGACAATGAGTGGACCCAGTGTTTTAGCAGCACACACAATGTATGGTGTATTGTGCAATTAACTGTTTCCAGTATAAACGTTTAATTTACATTAATGTAACAATATTTTATTCCAGAAAATCTTACAACCATTTATGTTGGTCCATTTATCATGAACTGTTTGCACAATAGAAAGGGCAGCTGGTGTTTTCAAATGGCATGAAAAAAAACAATAATCCACAAAAGGTTCTGCTGTAAACTCGGGATATTCGGATCTATAAGAGACACTTCATTCACTGTGAACGTCTTAGTGGACAATATATAGAAATAATGCCTGCCTTTGCTTAGAATGTTTTCTGCCTAGAGGTCAGATCAGCCAATTCAGTTTGGGGTCCAAATGTTGCTTCTTTAGTTTAAAACTGGAGTTTCAACATTCCTCTATATTTATGATGGTCACTACCACAAAAACTGATTCTGGATCAGCCTCTCTTACACCTTTATTCACTTTAATAGCTCACAGTAAGTCATACTGCGTCCTAAACCACGTCCACACGTCCGCTCCCCCTTTATGGAGACATTTTAAGGATGTGCCTGCACTAAAATATTAAGGTGACTATTCTTGTATTAGCGATATTAGCTTCATAGATCCAGTTTTAAATCAAAGAAGCAAAAATTGGACTCCTTTAAGAACCACATCAACTTATTAACGTAACTGACATGGTTCAGAATAATTTTTGAAAATGCACTAAATATGCTGGAACTGGAAGATAAAGGTATAAATAAAAACTACAGTTCTTTTGCATAAATTTAGTTTATGTTAAAAAAAGCCTAAGAATATAATTTGACCAGACAATAATCTGATACATTACAATTGATTCCAACACTGCAGAATGAATGGTTTGAATCACTTGACTCAGTGACTCATTGCGGTGCTGTGATGTGTTTTTGCAGCCCAAGAGTCTACAGTAGGAGTCACTAAAACATCAATCAATTAATCCTGACACAGCTCTGATGAACAGAGACAAACCCTTTCCACCATACAGTCCACTGGCCTTTTATGGCTCTCTCTCTCTCCCTCCCCCTCCTCTCTCTCTCTCACTCTCGCTCTCTCTCTCTCCTGCTCTTTTCAAGACCAGCAGCATACCAGAAAATGGGGAAAGAGAACAATCTGCATGTGTCTGATCTTGTTTTTGCCACCCTCAAATGAAATTAAAAGAAAATTGGGTTGGGGAAACTGCCTTTCTGGAAATGAGGGAGACAGTAGGTCTTTTTTGTTGCTACGTTCTCGACCAATTACACCTGAATCAAACATCACTGTCTCCATTAGGGCTTCAGTCCAATACAATCTTTGCGCTGTCTTTCTGAGCTGCAGCCAAAGGGAGCATTTCAATCTCCTTGAACATGATGGCGTGGGAACGTCATAGCAAACACACTCCTCTAATCACCATGTTTTCTCTCCTCCTATGTGTTTTTGTCGATGAGAGAACAGGGGGAAAAAGAGAAATCCTGCGAGACAAATGGATATAAATGCTAATGTCAATAATGATGAGAGAGCAGCGCTGCGTAATGTGAACGCAGAGGGTGTCCCTGTGGACTCTGGGTAATTTGTCACTGGGCCCCCAGTGCAGTAATGGGTAACAGAAAAGACAGAAAGGGGAGGGAAAAGAAGCGGGTGAGGGAGAGCTGAGAGAATTTGCAGAGCGGATGAAAAGATGAAAAGACGGCGAGGTGCTGTCTCGATCTCTCGCTTCTTCTGTTTTTTTTTATTGAGAGATCAAGTCGATGTTCTGGTGGAGCCTGCGGCACTCTGAGCCCATGATGAAAGACAGAACAGTGAAGCTTTTATCACGTGCCGGGTGTGTGTGTGTGTGTGTGAGTGTGTCAGCGAGCATGAGCTACAAATGAAACTCCCTCCTACTTTCTCAGTTCCCACCACCTTCTCTTTGCTCGTAAAAGGGGAATACATCTCACAGATTTGGTTAAATAATTCTTCTGGAACTTGTTCAATGTATCAAAAAAATTTGATTCAATATCAGAAACAGGACCGTGATTCTATTCTGTACCACAAACACCACCACAGCTTCAATCAGGACGATAAACAACTCCATGATTTGATTCAGTATCACAAACCCCACCATTATTCGAGTCAATATCACAAACGCCAGCATGATTCCATACAATATTTAATAAAGAGTCCATATTACCAAAGACACACACTCATTCCATCCATCCATTATTTGAGCCACTTAATCTTAACCTGGGGTGACTGGAACCTGTACCATTGGTAATGGGGCGCTAGGCAGAGAATCACTCTGGAAAGGCAGTCAGTCCATCAAAGCCAGCTCTATAAAGTTCACACTGATATGGTTAAATTTTACAAATGTTTTAGATTCAGTACTACAAATGCCACCAAGATTCGATTCAATACTACAAATACCAAAAGGATTCGATTCAATACCACAAATGCCACTGCCATTTGATTCAATATTACAAATGTCGCACTGATTTAATTTATTCTTAAAGATGTCACACCAATTTGATTTAATCTACAAATGCCACATTGCTTTAATTTGATTCAGTAATACAAATGTCACACTGATTCAATTTGATTCAGATACACAAATATAACCATAATCTGTTTTGCACTCAATACACCTAATGTGATTAAATTCTATTTCATTATATTACCACAATTGGATCCCATATTACATTCATTCAATGTCAAAAATGTCAACGGTTGACAGGATTTCGGTACATCTTCTTTTTCACATTTGCAATGTTGTTCGGCCAAACATTAATATCTGTTTTATTGAATATTACTGTAGTCAGTTCCAATCAGTGGTAACATCTAAATTTGATGCTGTTTAATCGCCACCTTCAGATCGATACAGTTTTACGATCCTGATCCCCACGGTCTCTACCCTGTCTCTCTCTCTCTCTCTCTGTCTCACACACTCACGCACTGATTCAGTACTAATCTAAGCTCCGAGCCTACAGTGAGAGGATAACAGGGGGCTCTGTCTCTGATGGCCTGCGCTAAACTCTCTCTTTCTCTCTGCTGCTGTGGCATAAACCTGGCTCAGCACTGATCAATAAACAGAATCTCCACACCCCACACACAGATAAACCGCAGCAGTGGCTAACACTCCCCAGAGGAGGCTTAAAAACTCTCCTCAGGCACGCTAGCAACACTCACACACAACCTGCTAATAACACACACTTTCACGCAGAGATAACAGCACAGAGCTCTGCTGCGACATTCTCTCGCCGGCGATGCAAAATAATAAAGGCTCCACTTGAGAATGTACCCTCTTTTATTAATATGATTCATTTAAACCCATGTGGATTTGTGTGAATATTGTTGCTTCACAGCTCCGTTTGGAAGCACCAGCTGTTGGACATTTTATAATGAGCGCACCAATGGAAACAGTGCATGGAAATAAAATTTGACTTGAATCCTGTATTTATAAACAAATTCATAACGTGCTACATGGTGTAGATAATCCTTAGCAGTATAAGTATTTACAACACGTCAAAGTGCTAGGGTTTGAGGGGGTGAGCGCATCTAAGAGTGTGTTCCATAAGGCTTTATATGTTCATTACAATTATAAACACCTTCTAAATGCAAATCTGCACTCAGACAAAAATCAAGGAATTCTATTTATGTTTGCAGCATTTATCAGACGCTTTTATCCAAAACGACTTCCACAGGGTATCTGCACAAATTTTTAATACGCAAATTCAATGACTTTTAAGACCTTTTCAAGACCTTTAAAAAGAAAAATTAAGTCCATCAGAAGCAGAAAAACACAATAGTGCAGAATTTAGTTGATTTCAACAAGGCACAAACTGTATTTATTGGAGCAAGAGCTCCAACATAAAAGTATTTTTCAAATAGGCCGCGGTACTTCTCATCCTCCAACCATCTCACGGTTTGCATTTACACGTTTACCTGTTCTACACCCGTGGCTTTAAGGGAAACCAGTCTCCCCGCTGCGCACCAGCTACACATACACAACACTAGTTCTCTTTCTATGGCATGCATATCGGTCTATGTGGTACACACTGCACCCTGTGCTATAGGCAGTAAAGTATCGTTGCTTTTTTTCACCCTAGAATTTATTTATTGCCACCCATTTTAAAGTTCCAGACTTTTCAAGGCCTTAAAAAATGCAAAACATTTAAAAGACTTTTTAAGGATCCGCAGGGACCCTCCCTAACTACAGAGCGCAGTGTCCCTGGAGCAACTTGAGGGTAAAGGTCTTGCTCAGGAACCCAGGGGTGGTGCTGAAGGTAGGATTCAAACCCACGACCTCTTCGTTCAGAGGCAAATATCTTACCCACTAGACCACCACCAGTCCTGTATTTCCTACTCCATATATGGAGATCTGTAAGGAGAGAGTTGACATGATGCATCTGATGATATGCCACTGATACCCTTCCTACATCCAACTCTTCCATCCATCAAGCCATCGCAAAGGGGTCTCTCCTAACAGTCATACACTACTAGTCAAGTTTAGTACACAATATGTTTTTACCACTGATCCGTTTCTTTCATAAACTGTAATTTTTTTACATTATTAAACACTGAAAAGTTGTTCAGTCAACAAATATGAATGAAAATGTGTGAAATAAATTCTTTTCTAAGATGAGAGAATCAGTAACAGTGCAGGTCTGACTCCTATTAACTGGTGATTTAGAGTCAAATTCTAGATTACTCGTTACTGTTTCAGCACTTAATAGCTCTTTAAATATCTAACACTCGTCTGGAAATACACATTATCATTATAATTATAATTATGTTAGTGATGAATAATAAAAATAACATTTTCGGGCTAATAAAGGAACTCAAATGGTGAAAATACTGTAAATGTATTTGTTAGTATAGAATACTGAATATATTTGAGTAAATATTAAGTGAGAAACATGTAAATGTAGAATGTGCAAAAAGCGCTACCCCATTTGGCGATTAATCTACATCTGAAAGTGGGTGAACATGCATATAAAGCCACAAAAAGCTGACTTTGGTGTAAAGGCATTCCTCAGTAACACAAGCTGATTCAGAAAGTCCCGGTGCGATAAGAAAAAATGGTAGAGGAAGAGTAAAAACCTGTATTAAACCTGTATTATTAGCAGTGGCCTAGCTACAGGAAGGCCTGCGGGTGACTGGGACCCCTAAAAACTTTGTTAGGCCACTCATACAAATGCTGACACATTTATACACTCACAGCTTACAGAAAAATCCAATTTCTCACCACCATGCCTCACTAGTTAGCTTCCATCACCACTACACACACAGCCCAGACACCTATATCTCCCTCTTAATCAGGCAGCTCATCCATGATAGCCAGTCTCAAACAGATCCATCCCAACCTGCAACATGATACATTCATTATTTATAACCATCATCTTCAAATATGAAAACGGTTCCAATCAAATAACATGTACTTATCTAAATATGAATGTTGCACTGCACGTGTTCTCACAAGTCTCTTCAACCTTTATATCTGGCCAGTGGTCTGTCACATAGCTCTGTCCCATATTTGTGAATTGTACTCTGTGCTGCAGCATTGTAATTTACGTTTAAGTTTGTAATTACAATTACGTAATTGTGCACTGTATTATAGTATTGTTTTGTACTGTATCACTGAATGGTAAGCTACTATATTTTTTAACTCTCCATTGTACAATATCAATATGTATTCTGCATTCTACTGTAGAACTGTACCATGTATTACATTTACTCATCATCCTGGTATATAGTACTGCACTGTACTATATCAGTAAATAGTAATAGCGTACTATGATAGTATTGCAATGTATTCTGTACTATATTAAAATTTTAGAAAATTCAAAAGTGTGATTATTTTTTTCCCCACTTCTGCATTGCTTGTTCTTTTCTAATATTTAAAGCCTGTTAGGTAAAAAAAATTCACAAACATACATTTTAAAACTTTTGGAAAGCTTCAGCTCACACACATTAGTATTATTCTAAAACTACTTACAATCAGAAGCAAGTCTGTTCAAGGTGGGGTCTATGTGTTTACGATCAGAAATAAAAATATATTTAGTTATTTTGACTTAAGTGGCACAATTTAAAAAAAATCGACACATTTTTAAAGTTCCAAAAAACATTTAATTTCAAAGCATTTTGTGTGTGTAATAGTTTGAGATCATTGGTTCTACATATATTATGTCTAAGTCTACACTGATGACAATGGACTCATACCCAGATTCTGTGAAGCTAATTTGAGAGAGTGTGAGCTGTGAAAGAGGCTGTATAAATAAATTTGACTTTCAACAAATTTTAGTGAATTTATCAGGTCTGGAACCAACTAACAAACACAAACTCATGGTTCTCCTGAGGTAAAAACATATGCTGATCCCAGTCTCTGGTGGCTTCCACCTGATGCATCTGATGTGTGGCAGCCTGTAGGCTTAGGGCCTTTTTTTCTATTTCCAATTAGAATATTTTTGGAAGAACAAACTTGAATACGACTATATTGAGTATTACATTTACATTTACATTTAAGGCATTTATCAGACGCTTTTATCCAAAGCGACTTCCATTCACTAACTACAGGGGACAGTCTCCCTGGAGCAACTTGGGGTTAAGGGTCTTGCTCAGGGACCCAGTGGTGGTGCTGAAGGTAGGATTTGAACCCATGACTTTTTTTGTCCGGAGGCAAGTATCCTACCCACTGAGCTACCTCCACCCCACGATTAGATTTGGGTTTTGAGTTCAGGTTAGAGTTAGGTTTAGGATTAGGATTAGATTTGGGTTTTGAGTTAAGGTTAGAGTTAGGTTTAGGATTAGAATTAGATTACGGTTTTCAGATGATTGTACGGTGTTGGGGGCGCCGGGAGGGAATCTCCGCCCGGGGAGCAATTCAGTGTAGAACCGCCACTGGCAATGGGTACGACTGAAAGAGTCCAATAGTGAAGATGTTTGTCCCAATACTTTTGTTCATGTAGTGTCTCTTAAGAGAATGTAATTCAGTTACTACCCACCTTCACTCACCAGCATCAACTCCTGTCCAATCCTGGGGCTGGGGGCGGGGCTTGGCGGAAAACGGGCGGGAAAAAAAGAACGCACGCGAGCATCGTGGCGTGATTGGAACACTGAGCAGCTCAAGCGTTTGAGCGTTTCGAGAAGGAGATAAAGGAACTATAGAAGGACATAAAGAAATGAACTGAAGAAGGAGATAAATGGGCTCTGGGGTTTCACAGCGACTTCACACGGGCATGTCAGCCGAGAGCCGTGCTGAGGACAGCTCCTGACTCCACCTGCCCCGCCAGAACGGCTGAGTGCCTGACTCCGCAGGAACGGGGCTCTCGCTCAGGGCTCTTCTGGTTCTGGTTCTTCTGGTGTGTTTTTATTATCTTTGTGTTCATCCCGCCCGCCTGTCCTGTTCATAACTCTGCGTTATGGATTAGTAGAGGGGACGCCCGAGAAGACACTGTAAATCCCCCACACCGCTGATCTGGATTTAAGCCCGGGACGGAGGTGAACCCGCCTGCAGGAGAACGGGCCGAATCCCGGCGGAATGGACACGAACATGAGGAAATTCACCGTGCGGAGGTGGTTCTCCGTGTACCTGCGGAAGAAGTCCCGCTCGAAGAGCTCGAGCCTGTGCAAACTAGAGGTAAGGGTGGTTGTGTGTTCCACTGCACGTGTAGAGTTTATATTGTAGAATGGCCATGATAAAACTCCTCCGTGTTCATTTAGGACCCCCTAGCACTGATGTGAACACTGATCAGCAATTTTACTGCGTGTGTGTGTGTGTGTGTGTGTGTGTGTGTGTGTGTGCCTGTGCCGAAAAGGCTGCCTGGGGTGCATTGCGTGTGTTTTTCAGTCTAAAACACTGCTGTCAAACCCCAAAAGTCTGTTACCTCCTCCACAAATGCCTAAATGCCTAACAAGCCGTCACTCTTCGTGTTTACTTTTGGATATTGGCATTCTTGTCTTAATTTTTCTTCTGGCATCTCATCACATGTCTTTACCTCAGATTTGAAATGTGTATTTTAAACTGTATTTTTAAACATACATTGTATATAGAGGCTATTATATATGAGGCTATCTGAAAGTAAAAGAGACGTTAGAAGTTGTATGTATTGTGCATGATTGCAGAGTCTTTTAACAAAATGATGGCTCTGTGTAGTAATGACGTTAATGTTGAACCTTTGTGGTGAAGACAGTTTCTTTAACTATATGATTTAAAAAGAAAGGGTTACTTGCGGCTGGACATTGTACGAGCGAGGAGCTTTAAAAATCAGTGGAGTCTAATTGCAAGGGCCCATTTTAATAATAAACAAAATGTCCTTGCTTGTTTGAAATAAGAGTTTAATATAGTAGATAAACATTATTAAAGCTTCTTAAAGTGCCAGTCCCCACTCCATGTGGCCACCTTTCCATGTGGGAATTGAGCATGTTTTGATGTCCCAAAAAACAGCACATTTACACGTATCCATCTATTCAGCCCACAGAAGTTTGGTATCACGCATTCATGCTGGAGTTATAAGAAGTGTTTTAGTCACAACTACTTTTAGAACGAGGTACAAGCACATTAGAATAGAAGTCATATATAGTTGTTAGCCTTAAATGCTCTGTACCAAAAGAGATTCAGATAGGCTAGAAAATGTATTTCGTCTTTTTTGGTGCATTAAACATACATCGTAAGTGGACCTCAGGGAATGAATAAAAACACAAAACTGTAAGATATGGGCCTTTAAGGACAATGTTACATTATGCAGCTTTCATTACATTTCAGTATAGAAATGATAATTGTTTAACCATAGCAAACAGTAAAGCACACAGAGTCCGGTCCTCTGTTTGTTTTCAAACAACCCTGGGCACACTGGCATTGTTTTTTGCTGAACGCCCAAATGTCTGCCGACTCAGATGATCAACCTTGACATACCTGTCTTGCAGTATCAAAAGTTAACTCATCAGACTGCTTGAGTTCTCTGTATGTCAGGTGATGAAGAGGGAAATGAAGTGAGACATTTGTGTTGTGTTCAGTCTTCTTACCCTCTTTATTGATACTACATACTACAAAAATGAGTTTTGTTCCAGATTTTTCTAATCTCGACACTGACACATTTATATTGCAGTGTGTCTTTTTTTTAGTCAAATGATTCATTTAATTGTGTCTCCCATCCATTTACTCATTATGTCAGTAGTGGAACGTTATGCCAGTTGTGGGACTGAAATATTTTCTCTAATGTCTTTTCTCTAAATGTATTTTGGGTATCTGCATAATTTGTTTACCTCAGATGAACATTACATAAAGTCTGTCCTTTAAATGAAGTGGATCTGTGGATATTTACAGCAAAGTGAGTATATATAATACTATATAATATATAAGATATAATCAGGTCAAAATGTGAACATATAGTAAAGGCACTTTGAGAGCAGACCAAAAGAAGTTAAAATGGCATCCACAAAACCTTTAATATCTGAATGTGTTGAAAGAGGTTAGACCAGACTACTGCTACGGGTAAAATGACTGCAAAATATGTCACCATATGAACATCCTATAGTATAAAAAATCATTTATCTTTACAGTAGGGAGATGATGGTAGTATGAAGTACCATAAATCCATAACTAGAAGGTAATAGGCTGAAGGCTCAGCATGGTGTAGTAAAAGCCTCATTAATGTCAAGGATATGAAGGCTATGATATCCCTGTACATCTGGAGTTTCTCCTTGAGTAAGAGGGTAATGCCTGCAGTATAAAGCTTATATGGAACATATATGACTCTCATTTGTTTGCTTTAAATAGGAAAGTTCCTTAATAGTTCTAAATATTTTAAAAAGGGTTGTCTGCAGATAAGAGCGAAAGAACTTTAAGGTTTTTCCCCCTTAAGCCAAGCCAATATTTGAGGGTAAGCCATGTGCTTCACAAAGACTTTCAATATGTGGGCAGTGGTTCCTACAGACCATGTGATTGTAGAGCCTTCAGTCTACACCACACTACAAGGCTGAACCGCTGTTACTGGAGCTGATGTCAGTGAGCCCCAGGGGGCACAGTAGGGAGGGGAGCGTAACGGAGCAGATCTGGTACATAAGTTGCCGCACTAGAAGACTCCCTTCCACAGAATAACAATGAGGAATATGAAACTGTACCATGGTCTGTTCTGTCTTTTGGTTTCTTAAAGGACAACAGCAGCATTTTCTTCCCCATGTATTTGTGCATCTAGCATGTGCTAAACGTACATGTTTCTCTTGGGAGTGTGTCATCATGTCTGAGTAAATGGATTTTTGCTTTCTTTCTGTATTTATTTGCGCTACATGGACAAAAGTATTGGGACATACAGCTAGGACCTACGTTTTACAGGGTTTAGGCTAGGCCTCTTACTTTCGGTGAAGGGCATTCTTAATGCTTCATCATACAAAGACATTTTGGACAACACCATGCTTCCAACTTTGTGGACACAGTTTGGGAAGAACCTTTTTTATTCCAGCACGACTGTGTCCCAGATCACAAAACAAGGTCCATAAAGCCATGGTTGGATGAGTTTGGTGCAGAAGAACTTGCTATGGACTGGTTGTTACAGGCCTCGAAATGTGTCATTATTTTCTGTCGTTGTCAGCTGGACAATATCGAGGCAGCCAACAGGGATTCGGTTAAGAAACAAGAGTGTTCTGTTGATATTTTGTTAGGAAGCATCACTGTTACCATTATTATTTAATCTTCATCAACAGTAGAACAGCCTCACTGAAATGATATCTAAGGCAAAACTGACCATTAGTCAAAATGATTCTGTATTTCATCTGTATCCTTTGTACTGTTTGTGTGTTAACTGTAGTCCACAGTACTCATCAGACACAAAAACCTGGCCCATCTACAGGCTTTTCAGTTAAAGGCAGGGAAAAGCTTTTGAAGAAGAACGGGCAGCTGCTAAATCAAGATTAAAATACTGAGCATTTATGATTAATGTCTTTGAAACACAGGATCGTTTCTCCTGCACAAGCCAATAGTTTTTGTTCTCTACTGACTGTAAGAGCCCCGAAGAATTCTTTGAATGCAGTAAGTACTTTGAGGTATTGATACTATGAGCAAGTAGCACAAAAGAACAAAGCTGAGCTCCCTTATGGATTATCTGACTGTTTCAGCTTCATCTGACTTTTTTTTTCTCCTTTGTCACCTCTGTTTCCATATAAATAAATGCAAAGTTGTGAAGGTCCATGCTGGAGTTCTGCACATGCGGACACATGCATACTGGACTTCAGGTGATGCTTTGCTAGTAATGACTGATTTATCAAGAGACAAACTGAAAGGAGAATTAATTGTCTTTTAATTAGTTCAGTGACCTTAGCTACGTGTGACTGCTGTGTCCTGACAGCACTTTACTGTGGAGATCATATCAGACAAGAAGAAAAATACTCTAGTTTCAAATACTCTAGTTTCAGATGCTCCAAACAGACTGATTATGTCTAAATAGCCAGCAACCACATAATATCAAGAAGCATCAGAATGTTTACGTGCCTGAGCGTTGTCACGCCTGATACATATAGAGTGTGTAATCAAGCATCTGGAGTGTTCTGTGATTATGCAGAGGAGTGCATGTAGCACTTGAATGAGTCATATAGCTGCGCTAACATAGGTTGCCTACCGCTCTCAGCTATGTTTGGCTGAAACTAAAGGTCAAGGTAAGAAACCTTGGCCAGAGAAAAGAATAAAAAAGGATTCCATTGGTGATCAAATCTACTACATCACTTATTTAACTCACCTAGTAAAACCAATTGGGCAAATTAAGTGTGTATGTAGGGAATCTCTTAGAGGCAGAATTAACCTCAGTACGCCCTTAAACTCAATTGAGAGTTAAATGGATTGAGACAGAAAGAAGGCTGGGTGGTTTCTACTCAATTCCCCAGTGTCAGTCTGGTATCATCAGCCTCACTGTGCACACAGATAAATGCAGCTGCTGCAAGGTATTGCATCAGGCATGCATTACAAGCCTCTGCAACAGCTTTGTGCTCTGGGTCTGCATTATGATATCCTGGCAGCAGGCGTCATGTCTTGGCGCAGACAATGCAGAGTGAGGCGAGTGATGTAGTTCAGTGCCAGTTAAAGGGAAATGCACTTTTCAGTTGAGCAGCCAATTGTTAGCCTATTGTTGAGGTTTTGTGTACCCACTCTTCTTTAACATATGATGTATGATTTGAGGTTGTAAAAATTGATTTCTGTTGTTTTGTGGACATTTTTGTCCGAGATGTAGGAGTAATGTACTGTTTGGCAGGGATGATAGTAAATGTTCTCATTTTCACAGAGAATTTTGTGAAGGGTGTTTTTGATGACACTAAAGCCAATCCATGTATGTGCCCTTTTCCAAGAAGCACCTTACACACCTTAAATTAAGAAAATATACTATCGTAAAGCCAACTTTCCTGTAATTAAATGTACTTTCCTGTAATTGAAGGTGTTTTATTTAACCAAAGGGGGTGCTATACTTTGGCACAACTGTTTATAAAAAATACATACATACAGTTTTTTTTGTCACAGTGATGAGTGGTTGTTGCATCAGTTCGTGACGAAATTATTTTGTCATAATCTATCTACTCATATGCCACACATAAACGCAGATAATAAAACATGCTAACAGTGTAAACTATACTAAAGTAGCTTGTTTAGTTGAAAGGGATGATTCAGTCACATGACTCAGTCACCTCCACAGTATAGTCAGTTTGAGATAGTTCACTTTGTTAATAAGAGAGTAATATGGCAGAAAGTAGGGATGCTCCGATCAGGATTTTTGTCACCGATAACAAGTACCGATTTGTTGTCATGGTGATCGGCCAATACCAGTGCCGATTCTGATGCTTTAAGTTTATATAACTGATATGTAAGCTCCATCAACTTTATTTTTTAAAAAGTAATACTGAATTAAATGTTGTATTAAATGTTTTGAACCATGCGCCTCCACGTGAGATTTCTTTGGAACATAAACGGCAAATAGCAAATTTTTCATTGTTTCTCGAAACGTCGTAGT
>JBBJLR010000007.1:1210083-1229216 GCA_037577145.1 Brachypetersius gabonensis | reverse complement strand
TGTGTGTGTGTGTGTGTGTGTGTGTGTGTGTGTGTGTGTGTGTGTGTGTGTGTGTGTGTGTGTGTGTGAGTGTGGTTGGTGGGTGTGTGTGTTTAGAATGGCAACATGGCAACAGCTGATTTTGTGTCTCACTGTACCGTTAATATCTTGTACTTAAATTCCTTGAAATTCCTTATTTTATATTCGTAACAGTATAATTTAAGAAATGTGGATGGTATCCATAGTAAAGTCAAGGATCATTTGTAGAAGAGGGTCAAAAATAACAGGCACTGCTTTCACCCGAGTGTGCAGACTGCACCTCAGAGACACATGATTGTGCAGTAAAGTCCAGTAAAGTATCCTCGTTTTTATTTCCAGGCAAAATGACTGCCTCAGACTAGGACGTTTTCTTTTGTGCATTCTCTCTCTCTATTAACAGTGAATCTCCTATGCATGGGAGTCAGAGGTCAACTCCGGCCCATTAAGCCTGATTTTAAAAAGCCCTGTTTCGGGTGTCATTGAGGCAGGCAGTTGGAGGGGAATGATGCTGCTCTGTGTCAGTGTGCCTGCAGTGCGGGTGAAAGCTATAAAAAAGAAGTGACGACCTACTCAGTAGTTTTCTATAGACTCTCACAACTGAGAGAGTCAGGCCTTTATCGCTGGTCACCGGGACATTTTCTCTGAAGAGGCATAGAGCCGGCGGAGAGGAATTGGAAGTCTTTTTGCTAAGTGCTGGCCCGGTGAGGAAAAGGTCACACCAACACTTGAGAGCTTGATTTACTAAGAACACTATTAAGGCCAGCTCATTTACTCGTGCGGACAGTCCGAAGAGAAAAAAAAATGAAACAGCGCTGGATTCATCTTCAGTGTGTTGGTGGTCAGCTAACAGCGAGTGCGTATTGCAGCGGTGGTAAAATAACCTATATATATATGCAGCCACTCACCTTTAAGCTTGATTTATTCAAAGAGTCTCAAAGGTCTGCGCAGACAAAGTGATGATAATTCACACACACACACCCCCACACTCTGCAGGAAAAGCAAGCACAGGGCTGTAAAGGGTGTGGATTGGGCCGTCCAACTCTAATGCGGCCAGTCCAGAGAGACGTCTATTAAACCTTAGACTCGTTCTGCACAATTAGATAATAATTAGCCTTTTTTTCTGACATTTGTCAGTTCTCCATAAGAACTAATTAGCTTTGTTTAAGAGCCTTTGGAAAAAAACGAAATCTGGATGAAAACTCGATCTAAAAGCAATTTACATGGAAGGAAAGCAGACTCTTTCATCAGCCGTAGTGGACAGTATGTGTTCTAGATGGGAAAACATCATCAAAAGCCTCGAATGACAGTTCATTTAAATACTCCACGAGCCGAACGAGCGAAAGAATGTGATAATGGGATATTTTTCAGCAATAAAACAAACAGCCGAAGGAATGAAAATCTTACAAGAAGACCGCCTTAAAATGTCAGCTCCGCCGATTAGGCATGAAAACCATTAGCCCGGTAACGAGTGGGCTAACATGATGAGATAACACCAGCAGGAGCTGCGCATGTTTCTGGGCCCTTCAAACTGTCAGCTTGTGAACGCTGGAGCGCTACGGAGGCTGTGTGTTTCCTCATTACGCCGGGCCTCGTGCTCCAGTCGGCTCCGCAGCCGTCACACCGCTCGGATTTGCTGATGACACCGCAGTGGTGGGTCTTATCAGCGGCGCCGATAAAGCCATGTGCTGGAGGCGCCGGCGTATCACCTTGCATCAGGGTGTGCAATCCGTCAGTAAATCACACCCGCCAAAAAATGGGTCAAATTTGCTGTCAGCAGGAGTTTCAGGACTGAACGCGGAGAAGCCTTCACACTCAACAGTAGCGCAGAGAAACCTCTGCTTCCCTGACTGGGAGGAAAACGGTGAACAATAAACAGTTTTAGCAGCTTCCGTTTAGTTTCAGTCTTGTCAGGCTGTTCTCACAGATGGCATGGTGTCCTTACGGCTCACTCGTATCATATTTTTACCACTGCCTCTGCACACACGTCGCATGCACCCCCAGTCATATCACACTTATGTTCTGTTGATTTTGGGAAAATAACTATACATGCGCAACAGTCAACACAGGTCTGCTCATTTTAAGGCCCAATTACTGGTCATTTACTGAGTTCAACCTTAAGCAACTGCACAGTCTAACAAACAGTAATTTTCCAATTTAGCTATTTTTTTTCAATATGTTACATACACATACATAAAATAGAAACTGCCCGTTAAAATTAGACAAATGCCACACTTCAGTGCCCTCCATGAAATATGAATGATAATTCACTGATCAGTTTTGTCTAAATAAAAAAAAAATCACATTCACACCTTTTCAGACAACTAAACACACCACCAGGTGCTGATAGCTCACAGCGATTAGGGGACTTCATCTGACCATCACAGGAAGATCTGGAGGGCGCAGTCATCAAGAAGGCAGCTGTTTTCCACTGCACATCCAAAACCAGGGTCACGGGAAAGCTGGACCTCATCCAGCAGTCATGAGGCGAAATGCTGAGAAACACTCTGACAGGTTGTCGGTCCACTACAGAGCAAACACACACACACACACACACTCACAAACCAATGGGCAAATTAGCATCTGCAGTCCACCTTCCATGGATGCATTTGGACTATGGGAGAAAACCAGAGGCAGAAACACTGACAGATCACAACCTCCACACAGACCCCACGCCTCAGCCGAAGCGAGCAAGAATCAGGCCCAGGACCTTCTTGTTGTGAGGGGACAGAGCTATCTGAGACGCCACCACGCCACCTAACAAGTAAAATCAGAGACCTATAAAAGGCTTCGTAGACCTCACTGCTTTAAGTGGGTTCTAACTCCAAACAAGCAACTCATTTTCGTTAAAGATCAGGTTTGGCCCGCTGAAAAACAAGCAATGCTATTCATGTTGTAGCTTCGGCTAAGAAAAAGTGCTTGTGTGCTTCATGTGTTTAGTCAGGCCACACAAGGTAAGCTTCAAGTTTAAAAATGGCTGATTAAAATTGCCCATTGGATAGAATGTAGTGGGTTTGGATGTGGTTTTAGAGGGAATGTACAGATTAATGTATAGTGGATTGGGTGTCATGTTATTATTTTGACGAAGGAGAAGCTCTAAATCGCTTTTTTCACATCTGTGACTGCAATGTTTTATTAAAACTAGGGGTGTAATAATGCATCAAAACAAATATAAAATAACAATACAGAAATGTGACAATGCATCATGGAGAATAAACATTTTATTTATGATATTTGTAAATATTTGTAAATTTATAGCACCAATCAACAACCCACATCAGCACATTCACCTCATAATCTGGGGGTGGCGGTAGATCAGTGGGTAGGATACTTGCCCCGTAGGATTCGAACCACTGGGTCCCTGAGCAAGACCCTTAACCCTAAGTTGCTCCAGGGAGACTATCCCCTGTAGTTAGGGAATGGAACTCGCTTTGGATAAAAGCGTCTGTAAATGTAAATGTAATCTGTTTCATCTCAAATATTCTGAGAATATTAAAGTGTTTTCAGTGTTACTTAAAAATATCATGAGTGTATCAATTCATGGGCACTGAATCAAGCCAAACTGCGAGTTGACTACATCGTTACACCCCTAACTAAAACTATTGAAGAATATCACAGAAGTATATCATCCTACCTGCAGCCTCACTGGCTTTTAAACCGGCATTGGTCTCTGTGAGGAAATCCTCACACTGCTCAGGCCCTAGCATTCATTTCAAATCAGCATCTTGTGAGGAGCACATATTTTGCATCTTTTTGCAAGTGCACAAAGAGTGTGGCCAAGCTAGTCGCCTCCCTTGGCCTCTAGTAACATCCCTGACTCGTTTGTAAACGGACACAGTTATCAGGAGACCTGCAGCTTTCAGATCGATCCATTCAGCAGCCACAGACACTGAAAAGCTCCTGTGCTATATTACACATCACTCCCAGACGTGTGCAGAGTGCATGTGCTTGTGTGAAAGTGTGTGTACGTGTAATTGCCAGGCAGCAGCCTGATGGCCACAAAGCAGAAGCTCCTAGCAGCAGTGAGCGCGTTGCTCCCTACAGACAGGGGCTGATCAGACTGGAGCCTCAGTCACGGAGGTGGAGTTAAGTTTCAACCCCCAAATCCAACAGCAACACCACCGACTACACACACACACACACACACACACACACACACACACACACACACACACACACACACACACACACAGATGTGTTCTGCCAACTTCAAATCAGAGCACAATGAAACCAATTATAAAGAAATGAAGGTCAGGTTAATGTATTTTTATCTCCTGGGCTGTCCTCCTCAATTATAACAGTAATTGAGCATCTAGAGATTATCTTGACTGATTAGCGATTACTTTGATTAATGGATTAACTATACGAACACAAACAGCAAAGGTTTATGACAGGATGATCATGATACATGTAGACCCAGTAGGTTTATTTTTTTGAAGTGGGCTGCCACTATCTATTATGGCATTTATCTAGTAATCTAGTCATTATTTTGTTGATTAAGTAATCTTTTTTACTTTCTTTTTTAAAGGGCCAAGAATAAAAGCCTAATAGCATTCCATGAAGAACCTTTCAAATCAGCGCCTGAAAATATTTCATCCCTAAATACAACACTATGGCCAACATATCTCCATCAGGCAGTTTATTACTGAGATCAGTAGGACAATTCAAAATATTCCTTACCAGGGTTCCTGCTGCTTTGAGTCAGTCATGTCATGATATTATTCATTATACAGCAATTAAAATGTGTATTTGCTGTGCATTTATATGTTGCCTCAAGTTCATTTCTGCTACTGCTAAAGATAGCAGTAGTGCACATTCACTGCCCACACACAATTTAAATATTACTTTGGGCCACTTACCTGAGAGCTAATAGCTCCCCTTGGTTGGAAATCACATCTTTATAATTACCCTGTTCATCGTTTACATTGTGACAATCAATAAGCCTATTCATCAATAAAGCACATTTTAAAGGGCCAGTAATGTATAAAACAGATTTTTCTTGCTTTTTGGTGATAATATAGTTATGTAATACAGTAACGTAGTGTGTAACCAGTGTCAAAATTTCAAAGAATGCCACTCACTCCAGTCCATATATGGAAACAAAGCAACAACAGCCTGAAGTTGTTTTGTCGCAATGTCACAAACACCAGGCTATTTATACCTATCTGCAAGTTCATTGCAATAGGCAGGGTTCCCTCCACAAACCATTCATGCTAAAAGTAGTATCAAAAACAGTAGTTTAATTCTGAAGGATAAAGAAAGGTTGGAAGGTGGTCATTTAAAAACTGATTTTGGTACCAAACAAATATCCTCAGTAGACCTCAGGGGATTAAAAACAAAAGAAAAATGTAACGCAAAGGCCCTTTAATCAATATTTTTAAATGAGTAATTGACTGTAATCAAGTAATGGTGGCACCCTTAATTTAAAGTAAAGCTCTCTGGCCCCTGTGAAAAAGAAGGACAGAGTTTTGGGTCTCATGACTCTGTGGTTTATGACTTCAACAGCAGCACAAAGACCCTGAGCTAACCACCTCACCAAGGCACGGTGCAGAAAGTATCAATAACTCCCAGCAAGTGGCTCTCCTGTCAGTTTACCTGCCTGCCTGCCTGTCTTCTTCACATCTCCGCTGCTCCCTGCTGTCATCAGCCTGTCTCCCTGGGTCATTCCGACTGTCCGTTCATCTGCTCACATCTCCACCGCCTTGTGCCTTACCCACTAGGATGGTTAACTCAGAATAAGCGTCTCCTGAACTGTTAAAGGCAGCAAGCTCTAACAGGAGAGGCGAGTTTGAGGTTGTGAAGTTTTGCGGGCCTGTCGGTGAAAGTGACTGACGGACAGATCTGAAAAACGTGATGCAGGACTGGATCCACACGAGTGAAAACAGCTGGTCTAGAATTCAATATATAGTCTTAAAAAAAAACCCAAATTTTTTACCTTCTTTATTTTTTCAATACGCGTTGCATCTAATGCAGAAGCACTGCTAGCCAATCTGAGATATTTTATTCTATTTCAGAAATTGTTGCTAGCAGAGACTAACACTATATACAGTAAAGTTAAGAGTGTTGTCTTCCATTCATCTGTCCATTTTCTGAGAAGCTGATCTTTATACATTGTCGAATTTCGTTCTGTCCGAGACAAAACATTTCTTTAGTCGTGGATCCTAAACGGTGGTTTTCTGTCATACTGTGAGAGAGGTTCAAAGACTTATGACTACTGACCAGACAATCAAAATGCAGCATAACTCTATTTATCAGTGTCCCATACTGCGCAAAATCCAAACAATGTGAAGGAGAAACGAAGGAACACTGGTACACACAATCACACACACACACCATCATACATCTACACACAATTACACACACCAACATACATCTACACACCTTCACACACACCACTATACATCTACAGACCTTCACACACACAATCATACACACCTTCACACACACCAACATACATCTATACACCTTCACACATCTACACACCTTCACACACACCATCATACACACCTTCACACACACCATCATGCACACCTTCACACACACCAACATACATTTACACACCTTTACACACATCACTATATATCTACACACCTTCACACACACCATCATACATCTACACACAATCAGACACACCATCATCAGGGCTCGAAATTAACTTTTTTACTTGGTAGCACTGGTGCTCCCAACTTCAAAATGTTAGGAGCACCTGCAAAAATTTAGGAGCACCCACCAAATATGAATGCGCACCACAACTACAAATTGTATATTAACAGATTTCTTTAATTTGAAAACTACATCAATCAACACTAACAACAACCAGCTACAACAAGTCACTGAAGCTTTACATGCTGTGGCCAGGATTTGAAATTCGGTCTTCTGGCTTCTTGTGTTTGTCTCTCACCGTGTTTGACCAAGCTCTCGTGCTTAAAGTGCGTAGATTCAGTGGCGAATGCTGTGTTACCTGCAAACTCCGTCCCACAGGTTTTGCAGTGAATACAATGCATAGCCATTTTCATAGCGGAGCCACTCGAAGTCTTTCAACCATCTCTCCGAAAACTGTGCGCCTTCTTTTCGGCTGTGAATCAACATTCACCACATGGTCACTATCACCAGCGCCATTATTTGTAACTTTAGGTGGTTTGCAAAAGAAATCTGTCAGTGTTCTTTTCATTTTCCCTCTTCTTCGTCTCTTTTTATTTACATTTCCGTGCTGTAGTTAGTGCCATCACCTGACTGAGTGATTGACAGCTATTATTAACCAATCTAAAATCTCAACGTCAGAACGGTCACCGTATCAGCATTCAGCACACAGAACACACATGTACCGTTAACATTTTTTAGAGAAATTTAAAAAAGGTTGCACGACAACAATTACATGCACATTTCGGGAGCATATGCGACCAAAATGGTCGCAATTTCGAGCCCTGCATCATACATCTACACACCTTCACACACACAATCACACATCTACACACCTTCACACACACCATCGTACATCTACACACCTTCACACACACCATCATACATCTACACACCTTCACACACACCCATCATACAGACCTTCACATACACCAACATACATCTACATACACACCAACATACATCTACACACCATCACACACACCATCGTACATCTACACACCTTCTGTCACGCACACCAGATCATGTGACGTCAATCGGCACCGGAAATGACTCACGTAACGTATATTAAAAGGTTCAGTCATTTCTACGTCACTCGTGACAGTGTCTGTGTCCTCTGTGGGGCTCTGTGGGAGATCCTGAAAAAGCAATCGCCCGAGATTGCCGCTCTGCAGCAGGAGGTGACCTCCGTGCGGAAGTCACCATTCTGCAGCAGGCGCTTTCGACGCCGGCTGCTGAATCAGCTGATCCTCCCCAGGCAACCGCTCCGACTCCTCCCACTCCTCCGGCTCCGGCCCCTCGCCCTATCATGCCCAAGATTTCTCTGCCAAAAAAATGGAATGGAACAGACGGCAAGTGCGTTTTTGTTTTTCTAACAAATCTCTCTCTTGTGTTTAAGTTCCAGCCCCTCTGTTATCCCTCTGATCTCTCCTCACCGGGCAAGCAGCGGAATGGGCTGCAGTGGTTCTGAGGGCAAACACCAGCACAGACTACAACTACAACGAGTTCACCACACAGCTCAAAGCCGTCTTCCAACACCCTGAGAGCGAGGTGGTGGTGGACTCACGCTTATACCACCTGCGTCAGGGTGATCAGCGTGTCAGCCAGTACGCTTCTGAATTCAGGACCCTGGCGGTTCAGACGTCGTGGAGCCTTCTACGAGGGACTCACCGCGCGCATGAAGCGAGAATTGGCCACCTGTGAGCTACCTGTCACGCTGGAGGAAATCATCCAGATGGATGTGTGGACCTGTGTCTGGCTGGCACCCGCGCCCCTCTCCGAAAACCCGAAGCACCCGTCACCAACTTTCAGATCCCACCACCCGCCTCATAGGTCCATGCCACCGGAGCTAGGGAACCCATGCAGTTAGGACGCACCTCCCTGTCCTCGGCCTGTGTGCCTATTGCGCCTCCCCCTCTCACCATTGTGCTGTCTGCCCTCTTCGGCCGGGAAACGGACAGACCAATCGATGTGGGGGAGGTTCTCACTTGGTCCGACGGGTCTCGCCTCCTTCCCATTAACCGTTTCTCGGCTCGTGGTACAGGTAAAACTCCAGCTGGGTCTCAAACTGATCAGATTCTCCCCCTTCGTTGATTCGGGGGCGACTGGCAATTTCATCGATCTTAAATATGCTGCCCAGTTGGGAATTGAAACTGAGGTGTTATCTCAGCCTGTCAAAATCACAGCCGTAGATGGTCATTCCCTCTCTCACAGCCCTATCAACCACATCACCAAACCCTTCACTTTATCTATTGATGATCACACCGAAACCCTTCAACTCCTTCTAACCCATCTCTCCTCTCCTCCCATCATTTTAGGACACCCGTGGTTAATCAAGAACGACCCCATTATTTCCCGGACCCAGAACCGGATTCTTCAGTGGGGACTGACCTGCAGAGACCTCTGCTTCACGGCTCAGGCTGAGACGTGCTCTGGGGAGTCCGAGGCCCCCGACGTCGACCTGGAGTCCATTCCCGTCCCGTACCATGACCTGGCTGGAGCGTTCTGTAAGAGCAAGGCTCTCCGTCTACCACCTCATCGCCCTTACGATCTGGCCATCGACCTCCTGCCGGGTACGGTACCACCCCGTGGCCGTCTCTATTCTCTAACTGTGGGGGAACAGGCTGCCATCGAAGACTACAAGGCTGAGGGTCTCCGCCAGGGGACCATCCGTCCTTCCACTTCCCCCGCCGCTGCAGGGTTCTTCTTTGTTAAGAAAAGAGACGGGGGTCTCCGCCCCTATGTCGACTATCGGGGGCTCAACAACATCACCGTGAAAAACCGGCACCCGCTTCCACTCATTAACACCGCCTTGGACTCTCTCTCTGGTGCTACCATCTTCACCAAGCTGGATTTAAGGAGCGCCTACAATCTCTTCCGCATCAGACAGGGAGACGAGTGGAAGACAGCGTTCATAACCCCCACCGGCCACTACGAGACCTTGGTCATGCCTTTATAATAGCCCCTTCTGCATTCCAACAATTAATCAATGACGTCCTCTGTGACATGCTCGGTCGCTGGGTCTTCACCTACCTGGACGACATCCTCATTTACTCGAAGACCCTGGAAGAACACGTCCATGCATGTTCGGGCAGTCTTAAGGAGGTTGCTGGGCCACCAACTGTTCTGTAAGTTGGAGAAATGTGCCTTCCACAAGCACACCACCACATTCCTGGGGTTTGTCATCTACTCTAAGGGTATGGAAATGGATCCCCAGAAGCTGGAGGCTGTGCATTCTTGGTCCCTACTCACATCGCTCAAACAGCTGCAACATTTTCTGGGGTTCGTCAGTTTCTATTGGTGATTTATCCGGGGCTTCAGTTCGGTTGTGGCACCTCTGACTGCCCTCACCAGTCCGGACCCTTCAAACTCACCGCTGAAGCCATCACACGTTTTCCACCACCTCTGCCATCTCTTCACATCCGCTCCCATACTACTTCACCCGGATCAGACCAAGCCATTCATTGTCGAGGTGGACGCCTCCGATGTGGGCGTAGGAGCCGTCCTCTCGCAGCAAGGTCCAGACCACAAACAATACCCATGTTGTTTCTTCTCTAGAAAGTTCGATCCCACGCAGCTGCGATACGGGGTGGGGGACCATGAACTGCTTGCCATCAAGTGGTCTCTAGAAGAGTGGCGTCACTGGCTCCAGGGCGGCGGTGCTCCATTTACGGTCTGGACGGACCATCAAAACCTAATCACTATCAAACATGCAAGACAGCTCAACCCCAGACAGGCTCGTTGGGCGCTCTTTTTTGGGCAGTTCCATTTTAACATCTAATACTCTCCAGGGCCCAAGAACATCAAGGCTGATGCCCTCTCCAGACAACATTAGTTGGAGAGTCCCAGGACGGAGCCTGCTCCTATTCTCCCTGCTCATATCATCATCGCTCCCCTCCAGTGGGGGTTGGAAGACAAGGTCTGCCAGGCACTGACCATGGAGCCACCACCTGCGGAGACACCTGAGGGGAGACTGTTTGTACCCACTTCTGTACGCCCGAAAGCGTTGAAGTGGGCCCACGACTCTGCCTTGTCTGGTCACCCAGGCATAACTAGAACCATATCCTTCTTTCAAAGGGCCTTTTGGTGACCTGGAATGAAGGACACCAAAGAATACGTCCGTGCTTGTGCCACCTGTGCCCGCTCCAAAACACCTAATACCCCCTCAGGTGAGGAACTTCAGCCTCTCCCTGTTCCTAGCCGCCCATGGTCTCATATCTCCCTGGATTTTGTCACTGGACTCCCCGAATCTAAGGGAAAAACCATCATCTGTACCATCGTGGACCGCTTCTCCAAGGCTGTGCACCTGGTGGCCCTGGCCGGACTCCCCTCTTCTTCTGAGACTGCCAAAATCATCATTGAGCATGTACTCCGATAGCATGAGTTTCCCCGGGACATCGTCTTGGACAGAGGGTCTCACTTTACTGCCAAGTTCTGGAAGGCCTTCTGCCGTCTGATCGGCTCGACCACCAGCCTTTCATCTGGATACCATCCTCAGACGAACAGTCAGACGGAGCAGGCCAATCAACAACTGGAGCACTTCCTTCGCTGCTTCGTCTCTGAGCGTCAGCACTCCTGGGCTGAATACCTCGTTTGGGCTGAACTGTCTCCACGTCTCCTCAGCCACCGGATTACGTCCATTCGAGGTGTGCAATGGTTCGAACATCAAGAACCGGAGGTTGACGTACCTTCGGCCCAACGATTGGTCCGCAAGTGCCGGCGGCTCTGGACCCGTGCCAGGAGAGCCATCATCACCACCAACGATCTCTACGTCTGCCAGCACGGCCATCGGCACCCACCAAGACGGTTGTTTCCACTTGTCATGTCCACCTCCACACTGAATCCAGGAAACTCTCACCTCGCTACATGGGTCCCTACTGCATCACCCACCGGATCAACCCTATCACCTTCCGGCTCCAGATGCCTGCCTCTCTCAAAATACATCCAGTGTTCCATGCCTCCCAGCTCAAACCTGTTTTTTGTTCTCCTCTGTCTCCCCAGGCCCCTGTCCCACCTCCGCCTCGAATCATCGACGGTGGTCCCGTCTACATCGTCCAGCGGATCCTGGACTCACGACGCCGTGGCCGTGGCACCCATCCAGGTATCACACAGCACACAGACATTGAAGTTATGTCCTTCATGTTGCCCGTGTCCAATTCAACTCTAATTTCCGGTACCGTGAGTAGCGCGAGACTTACCGGCACTCTCATGACTTCCGCGTTTGAGCTCATCTCGCTACAAGTGGGCAAAAGGTTCAGTCATTTCCACGTCACTCGTGACACCTTCACACACCATCATACATCTACACACCTTCACACACACCATCATACACACCTTCACACACACCATCATACATCTACACACCTTCACACACACCATCATACATCTACCCACCTTCACACACACCATCATACACACCTTCACACACACCATCATACTTCTACACACATTCACACACGTCATCATACACACCTTCACACACACCATCATACATCTGCACACACACACACACACTTAGGGACATTTTATAATCTTCAGTCCACTTGCCATGCATATCTTTGGACTGGAAAAAAAAACAGATCCTGGAGCGAACCCACTCATAGGAAGAACATACGAACTCCACACAGAAAGGACCCTCAGCCGGGAATCAAAACTAGGACCTTTTTTCTGTGAGGCAACTGTGCCACTGTGTCAGTGGCAGCAGGAATTTAAATATTAACCATACACCAAAATGTATTTTTGACAATGATTTTTGATCTGGGTCAGAGACTATTACTAAATGAGTACAAATACTCATCCTCACAATCAGTACCAATAACAATTGCGTATTTTCATTATTTCAGTTCAAGTTCAGTACAAAATAGTGTTCATTAGTCACATGTCTAGATGCTGAGGGTGCAGTGAATTACAGTTTCATTTAATTTATCACCAGGATTTTGTTTCATTTATCACCATCATGATTTTAGTTTTATTTAGGCTCAGGAGAGACCAAGCGGAAAGCGGAGCTCAGTGTGCTGTCTGAAGGGTCACTGGTTAGAGTGATCTTCACCCCCGCGCGACAATCCTGAGGAGTGACGATGCCAGCAGCACTACTGCTCTTCTCCTCCATCACTGACAGAACTGAGCATTTTATTAGTACGCGATTTCGTAGGCATCTCTGTACTTTTAGGTTCAGTGAACATGCATTTTGTTGTGCTCTGAGGCAAACTGATGTAGATGCTCGACATAGATTCATGATGCAAAACAAAACAATGTAAAATTAACTAATTTTTAATATTTTTTCATAAAACTAAGGCCTTTGCTGACTCTTAGGCACCTATAGAAATTGTTTGAGGTCATTTATATGACCAGCAGAGAGTTTCTGTCTGGCAGCAAAACACTAGCGAGCATTGGAATAAACGCAAACAAACAAGAAAGTTTTTTTCTATGAATTAGTTAATATTTAAAAAAATGATAATTATTTTTAAAGGTTTTGGTTCCAGATTTCTGCTTGATGCTTCCAGTCACTGCTTGGATTTAATATAAAACCCTAAAACCACTGTTTACTGTATTAATGTTATTTATATTTACTGTAATGTTACTGTTGTAACACTTACTTAACACTATTGTCCTTTTCACAATATTGTAGTTTAGGCATGATGTTCTGCAACTCAGCTTAATTAATCAGTTTCTAATATTTCTACAGCTTCTTATTAATTAAACCCTGGGATTGTGTAAAGAATGTTTTAAACATTTATCTGCAGTGCTTATATTATACAACATTTTCACTAATGATGCAGGTCCTTATAGTGATCTTGGCCAATAAACTGTCTCTCCTTCTCTCAGTCTATCACACGGGCTGTGTCAGAGCGAGGGCCAACAGAAAGGTTCAGACTGGAGTGAGTGTAGAGCTGTGGGCGTGTGGTGGAGCAGCGGAGCTGCAGAGCCCTCATCCTGCTCTGAGGGGGCTCGGGCTCATGCAGGCGGGGGGCGCCGGGCGCTGATCAAACGCTGTCTCCCAGGAGAACGGCTAATGCTTTCACAGGGCAGAACACAAACACGCTGGTATGACACCCCCGTCCCTCTGAACAGCCCTCATAGGGCCTGTGACAGCAGGGATAAAACAGGACACGCTTAACACAGAGGGTTCCTTGCAAATCAACACGATAGCGTTTAAACAAGCCGAGCACACACCGGCACTACAGACCTGATCTATCTCGCTCTATAGGGCAAGGACAAATCCATTTACAGCCACACATTAATCCTTTAATTTGAATGAACGGGTAAGTTTTGAGATACATTGCATAATCATGCAATAGGTTGGGGGGGGGCACTACTGGAAACATAACAGGTGAACTGAATGCTCTGCATTACAGCCATGTAAATGTACCACTGAAACCGGAAACCATTGACTCTACATTTCATAGAATTCATTTAGGAACAATTAAGAGGCCCTTGACTTTTACTGGAGCTCTGAGAATGGACGGAAAAGGAAAAAAAACTCTCCAGTCTCCATTCAGCACATCCTTGTAAACCAACATTACAGTGCTCATTACAAGCATTTTACGAGAATTAGACAGAGATTCTGGGAAGAAAAGAAAACCCCTATACTCATCACGAAGGTGCCAGAATCCAGAGCGCTGTAGGGCCTTGAAGAGCAGCTCTCCAGGCCAGGCAGGGATGAAATCCAACTCAGGGCAGCATCTCGTAACCCTCGGCCAGCTGTTGCATCACACGGTTTGTTATAATGCCTGATATATTCAGGCAGTCTTGGACAATCTCAAGACTGCAACATGCTGCTGGCTGGAGGGCCAAATTGCTCTTATTGCCAACTAGTCTGTAACAAATACCTCAAATCAGAGCCAGGCATGCAACTTAAATGTGTGAAGGAGAAAAGGGGAGAGAGAGAGAGGGAGAGAGAAAGACAGAAAGAGACACATTCCGGGCAGACTGTAATATGCCGGTGGCAAATGGCTGGTACCAATGATGAGTTCTGAGGCTGAAAACATGAGAAGCTAAACTCAGCTGACAGCGCTTCATGAGCGTCAGTGAGCGATGGACACGCGACCTCTCGGCATGCCCGAGGCCAACCGGTGCCACCGAGCTCTTCATTCTCCAACAGGGGCCGAACACTGGAGCCCATTCAGGGATCAACACTGTGCATTCATGTATTTCAGTGTTCCTGAAGTCCACTGCTAACATTAGTGCAGTTTTACACACCAAAAACAGTACCAATTCCATATTTTACACAATCATTTCACAAGCCCTGCTTTCACCATTTTGTTATTTTAAGACTGACGTGCAACATACTGTGCAGAAGTCTTAGGCACCTATGCAAATTGTTTGACATATTTCTCAGAAATTGTTTTTCTGCTAGAAGTATAAATATTAGAATAAATGCAAATAAAAGGCTGTAAAAGTATGTAAAAAGATATTGTGTGAGCTGGTGAGGAGAACACAGGTTCAGTTCCAGATTCCTCCTCGGTTCCTCCAGCCATTGTTTGGATTGTGAAACTCCATCAGCAGCTCCTGATTTAATTTAATGAAGGACTGATCGAGTCAAACCAGGTTTCTGATGAAACTACAGTAATACTGAACTTCCACAAGAACTCACTGATATACTGAACAGAACATCACTGTTTTACTGTAGAATGTTATTTGTATTTAATATTTTCAGTGAAACAACACTCACTGCTTTTCTAAACCATTTTTAAATATTATTCTGGCAGGTGCCTAAGACTTTTGCAGAGTACTGTATCTACATGATGTCTGTTCTGACAGGTTGCCTTGTATTGTGCCACAAATAAAACAGTCCAGGCTGAAAGAATGAACTGCTAAGCTGGGACTGAAATCTTCAGGGACATAGGAAACAAATGAACTTCAGCCGCTCCTTTTGGATGAATCAGAATCAGAATCAGAAAACTTTATTGATCCCGGAGGAGATTACTTAAAATGTATGAGGACTTTGGAAGGCTGCAATGATCCATTCACCTCCTGATACTGAGGAACAGCACATAATGTAATCGTTTTCCCACATCTTCTATCCAGTAACACTGCTACAGAACGTCTGAAGGAGAAATACTCCACATGACTTTGGAGTAATGGCTGTAGGGTGAATGGACATTATATGAAAATCATATCTCAACAATGACAAACCCAAAATAGCCTATTTTGTAACTTGGTTTTCATAATTGGACCATATTGTTTGGGGAATAAATGGTATATTCTAAAACTTTAAATGAAAATTCACTATAAACGTGATAGGAGTCCTCTGAAGATACTCTTCTGCTGTGCAAATGGCACACATCACATCTGTATACATGGAAACCTACACATTAGGCATAGCTTTCTCATCAGCACACCAACTTTCTGATGCTATCTCATAAATGGATCTATGTAAATTTCTGTGCGTGCTAGGAGTTATTCTGCAAGCATGATTAAATTTCATGTTGTTTTTTTCCTAAGTCCTGTTTCTGCGAGTGGATGCTGAATGCATTATTTGTTTTTCTTTACCATGTTTCTGAATTGTAAAAGCGCAGCACAAATTTTCTATCGGTGTGGCAGTACGATATAACTCACTAATTCTCTTTTATGTTCTGGCACTGAGTGACATTGTGGCATTTTTCTTTCTATAGTTATTATCACTGCCTTTGTTTTACATCAGTGGTGCTCTGCAGGGGGTGAGAGATGCTACGTCCCAGGTGGCGCCTGACACACGGAGGTTGACAGCTATATTCAGCGCACTCAGGCCTAAGGCCAAAGCACCACTAGGCATGCATGAAAGACCTGAACCAAATTTAGTTCCTGCAAGTGTTTACTTTCACCTTTTAGGAACTCTATCAACAAACCTCCCACCTGAAAGCTCTCATAGGCAAGTGTGTATTTTCCCAATTTTAGCATTTTTAGTAACACATTTAGCAGAATTGTGTTGGGAGGGATGTGGTAATGGAGGTTTTGGTAATTGTGTCTGTGAGAAAAGAGATCTAATAGCCTCTCTGTTTTACCTGTTCACTATTAAAACACGTACCTTGTACAATTGCACACTAATATACATCACTAAAATTTACAGACTGTAGCCCATCTGTTGCTGCAGTACGTATCAGTCCCCCTCAACCATATTTATCATTGGTCAGGTCTGATCACAAGGTTGCTGAAGACCAGGAATGTTTTCAGAACTATGACATGGCCCTGGTGGGGCTCAATCATATGCGGAATTGTGGATTCCCTTGGTCGCATGTTTTTACTTTTTTATTTTCAAAGTGAAAGTCCAGGCTCCAAACAGACCTCTGATGAATGGCAGCACGATGGTGGGAAACTCCATTCAGCAATGAGCTGAATTCCAGTTACAAAAGTGGGACCGTGCTGTTGGTCACACAATATTGTATATCTTCTTAAGGGATTTTATGACTGACTGTGTATATTATAATTGAATAATTTTCTCCATTTGATCACTTTTTGACCTGTCCTGTAATTGGAATCGCTATCAGAGACCAGTGGTAAGCACACATGTATCCCTTGATTACGACTGTGGTTAATCAAGATGTTTTAACAGTTCTCACTAAGAGTACACGTGTTTGGTTTGGTTTAGAGGATCAAGCAATTTTCTTGATTCTATGAACTGCAAAGACACGAAGCATCGACACACAGTGATGCAGGACAGACTGATATTCATTGACAGGGTGTTACAGCTCTGCTGGTAGTGTGTGCGGTCAGCACTGTGATGCATGATTTTCAGTTCATTGTAATTAGACTCTCTGCTAGGGAGTGCCATGGGAAACGTTTTTATTTTAAATTAGTGGAGCGTCTTCTTGTATATCATTTTCCAACTGTTCATCTTCCTGCTGCCAAATATAGTACTGATCCACTCCTTCACCTCCTGAGATCAGATTGGCATGCAAACACTACAGCATAATCACAAAAAAATGTTACATTAATATTTATCAAATTGCGGGATAGACTGTACCCTTAGACTCTCGTAGAGGACAAACGACAACTGTGTGGAAATTTCACAACCCACTGACCAAGCCTTGAACCATAAACCAGTAATGTGTCGATCCTGGCGGCCAATTATATCCAGCTTCAGACTTTAGTTACGTTTTTCATACAGTGGTCATTAACAAACAATTAGCAGTCATGACTGGATATGCCATACAGGGTAAAAGCAGTTTTAGAATGTGCCCTCCAGCACAGTTTTCCTGTTGAAACATACCCTCCATTCAACTTACATTTAATTCCTAGCTTTTGTTGGTGAGCTGGAAAAAACACTGAGCTGGGCTGCACACAACCCTTCCAGAGCCACTGTTTAACACCTCTGGTCTACAGCAGGACTGCAGAAGAGCTTTAGTGCTTTTTATAATCATTTACTGTGTGAACTGCATAAGACTTGTCTGTGCTTTACAGAACGACATCAATCGTTTTAAGAAAACTGTCCCAGATTCATGTTTGCGCTTTTGATCATAATTGTACTTGTTCAAAATGATACAGCCTTACAGATTATAGTCATTAACTTGTTCTTGAATGCCGCGTTGAAAATGGACATAGACAGTCAAAGAATGTCAATGAAAATATTTGTAAACAATTTTCTATTACTCACATTTTCAATAATACCAACTCATTTCTGTCAGTTCTTTACAACAGTGTGGAATTGTTTTAAATGTAAAACATGAATCTGTAATATCAGCAGTTCCAGTGTTTGGAAGAGGGCTAAGTTAACTGCTGTTCATCAATGAAGGCTGAACAAGCTGCATGTAACGTGTGAGCATACTGCTTCCAGTCCTTAAGCAGTTTGTGTCACTTGCTACCAGAGACATGTATAAAAGCCACTCCTGTGACATTTTTACATTTGTCAGCAGCTTTGTTATACAATACAATGACAAATGACACAAAAGATACATTTGGGCTCTGTTCATCTTATTTCAAAAACAAATAAAATACAGAAAAAATACTTTTTACAAAAACAATGAATAATTACTGAGGGGTCACTTTGAAAAACTATATTAAAAATATAAGTGTGTATTATGTATGTGTGAGAGGCTGTAAAATCATCAGCAAACAACAAATGTTCATCAACGCAAGCCATGGTAAGAAATTCCATTCAGCATTTAACAGCATGATAACACAAACACTAACCGACAGAACTTACCACAACAGCAGACTAATACACATCTTTGATGGAAACCAACTCCAGTACATGAATAACAAAGATCATAAATACCTTAGAGACTAAATAAAAGACACTAAAGATGCTCATTCATGCACACAACAACAGACAATAAACTACTGAATGCACTTTACTGCCATATCACTACTGAAGACAGAGGTTGGTGTTTACTCTGCGAATACAGAGGTGACTCGGTGCGCACTGGAGAGATGGAGGAGCTGTTTATCAGTGTTTTTTACTTCTGAAATCAAATATAACTCAGTGAAAATGAGTCTAAAACCCAGAATGAGCATCTGTGAGGCGCTGAAGCTGTGTTTTTCCACTAGAAGACGATATAAAC
>JBBJLR010000007.1:1188507-1200664 GCA_037577145.1 Brachypetersius gabonensis | reverse complement strand
TGGATGCTGGATGGATGTTGGATGAATGTTGGAAAGATGTTAGATGGATGTTAGATGGATGCTGGATGGATGTTAGATGGATGTTGGATGGATTCTAGATGGATGTTAGATGGATGCTGGATGGATGCTGGATGGATGTTGGATGGATGCTGGATGGATGTTGGATGAATGTTGGAAAGATGTTAGATGGATGTTAGATGGATACTGGATGGATGTTAGATGGATGTTGGATGGATGCTGGATGGATGTTGGATGAATGTTGGAAAGATGTTAGATGGATGTTAGATGGATGCTGGATGGATGTTAGAGGGATGTTGGATCGATGCTGGATGGATGTTGGATGAATTTTGGAAAGATGTTAGATGGATGTTAGATGGATGCTGGATGGATGTTAAATGGATGTTGGATGGATGCTGGATGGATGTTGGATGGATGTTGGATGGATGCTGGATGGATGCTGGATGGATGTTGGATGAATGTTGGAAAAATGTTAGATGGATGTTAGATGGATGCTGGATGGATGTTAGATGGATTTTGGATGGATGTTAGATGGATGTTGGATGAATGTTGGATAGATGTTAGATGGATGTTAGATGGATGCTGGATGGATGTTAAATGGATGTTGGATGGATGCTGGATGGATGTTGGATGGATGTTGGATGGATGCTGGATGGATGCTGGATGGATGTTGGATGAATGTTGGAAAAATGTTAGATGGATGTTAGATGGATGCTGGATGGATGTTAGATGGATTTTGGATGGATGTTAGATGGATGTTGGATGAATGTTGGATAGATGTTATATGGATGTTAGATGGATGTTAGATGGATGCCGGATGGATGTTGGATGAATGTTGGAAAGATGTTAGACGGATGCTGGATGGATGCTGGATGGATGTTGGATGAATGTTGGAAAGATGTTAGATGGATGCTGGATGGATGTTAGATGGATGTTGGATGAATGTTGAATAGATGTTATATGGATGTTAGATGGATGTTAGATGGATGTTAGATGGATGCTCCTCAGCTATTGTTAGTACCACAATAAAGTGCAGGTGGGTTAAAAGGCTAATTCTCAAGGGTAATTTGTGAACAGCAATTATGTTGCTGGAGTCTCGCGCATAAACATGCACACACAATACACATTTCCTCCTGCGAGCAACCCCCTGCCACACACACATACACACACTCCCCTGAGACTGCGGGAATGTTTGGGAGGCATTCATTGAAATTCAGCCCTTAAATATGGCAATCAGCGCAACTATAAAGGGCCCAAATTTAATTGGCCCACCCAGGCCATTAATTCCATAGTTAGTGCTGCACTGCAGAGCAGCATATGCTCACTAATGAAGTCCAATGGTTCCTAATAGAACACATTTTATCGATCCACAAGGCCAGCATGATGGCCGTCCCCTAGCTACAGTGCCATAAAGCTGCACATCATAACCCAAATACACACGCAGGGTCGGGGGGAGCATGAACCATGAGCCTGTACTACAGTCTGTGCCAGTAATGAGATGTATGGAACTGCCTCACATGATCAGGGTCCAGAAAAGGAATGAATGTGTATCAGGAGCCTGAAAGGCTAGACAGTAATAAACCCACCAGCATGCCTGAAACCTAAAGGTAATAAAACAGAGGGCGGGAGATGGACAAACCTGTAGAGTCCAGGCCTTTATCCTTTTAAGCCCAAAGGGAGTTTGAGTTCATGTGCTACAGTTCTTGAATGTTGGTGATGCCGCCCAAATTTAGGACCCAATTTGAAATCATGGAACTCTTGTGTGGGCCCCAGACCCTTAATCGGAACTTGGATCAGCAAACGATCATTCCATCAACTACGATTATAGACATGAGATACAATCTGGATCAAAGATGTAATCGTTTCATTAGTTCTGATAACATAAATATTTTGAAATTTGAAGTTTCAAATTTTACACATTTGAAATGTTTTTTATTGCAGCCCCATTGTGGTGCAGTGGGAAGCAGTGTTGTAGACCCCGAGATAGTTACAGAGAATGAATGAATGAATGAATGAATGAATGAATGAATGAATGACTGCCCTCTAGGGGTTAATTCTTTGGGAAATATTGGCCTACATGTTTGTGTGTGTGTTTTACCAAATAGTGTTTCATGTCAGAAATCCAAAGCAGGCTTAAATCCACAAAAAATGCATCTGATTCACAATCACTGATGTATCTAGAACCTCCAGAAGGCGTAGAGCAATGTTCTCCCTCTCAAATTGGCCCTGCCCACTTAATCAAAATGTTATTGGCGAATAATGCAACATGGTAGTCCAGCTCCTGAAGGCCCGACTAACAGGAAATCTCACTTAGCTTCATCTGCCTAGACAACCTGGAGAGAAACGCCTGGATCATTTAAAGTGGGATGTTTTGAGAATTTAACCCTATTTTTCTTCCAAACAGAGTGTCCTGATGAAATTGGAGGGGTGCTGTAATACTTGCCAAGTTGTTCTAGAAATTACAGTTTATATTTCAGCTCCCAGGAAATCATTAGGCCTTCTCTGAAGATGCCATGGGTTCCCCTGTGGTGTAATAAATTACAGTATGTTACAAGATATGATCATTCTAAAATGGTATGTGATGGAAAAAGTGTTTTGTTTATAAAGTGAAGTAAAGAGCAGCTGGTATTTTGCTGTAAACAGTGTTAAAAAAAACAAGAAAAGAACTAAAAAAGGGGACGTGATCGATGGCCTGACAGCTACAATGTTCTATTAATAATTTGGAATAAGCTAATAAAACAATATACAGTATTCATTTATATAGGGACACTTTAGCCTGGAATACACACACACACACACACACACACACACACACACACACACACACACACACACACACACACTCCAGCAGTATCACACACAGGGGGTCATTATGCATCATTACAGAAAGAGACTTCACCCCATGACAAACATCCAAAAAGCCTCTCCTCGCCGAACTGCCGCCGAATACCAATGAGAGGCAGAAAAAAGGAGGAGAAATAAAGAGTGTCTCTCTTTAAGCTCTTCTGTAAGACATCACACAGCCGCCGGCTACATCTGCTCCACCCCCCACCCCCCCTCGCCTTCTGGAGCACATCTTCCTTTCTCTCCTCTTCTCTGCTCTCTCTCTTTTTCCCTTTTTCTATTCTCAACGCTCATCACCCCCTCGCGTTAAAGCCCACGTCTCTTTATTCCCTCCGTACTGGAGAGAGAGAGAGAGAGAAAGAGAGAGAGAGAGAGAGAACCCTTCTTCACGATCAGCCCGGCCTGAGTCACACTCTCCATCTCTCTTTCTCTCTCTCTCTCTCTGTCTCTGTCTCTCTCTTTGTCTATCTCTGTCTCTCTCTCTGTCTCTCGCCCTCTCTCTCATTCTCTCTCTACCACTCTCACCCCGTTTTTCACATTACCTCTGTCTCTCGCCCCTCTCTCTCATTCTCCCTCTTTCATTTTCTCACTCCCTGCCTCTCACTGCTTTTCTACATCTCTTCCGTCACTCTTTCTTTCTTTCTCGCTCTCATACCCTCTCTGTCTTTCGCCCTCTTTTTCTCTATCAGTCTCTCCTCCTTTCTCTCCATCTCTCTCTTGTTGTGTTGTTCTCTGTCTCTTGCCCCAGATGTGTCTGTTTGTCCTCGGCATGTTGTTCACAATGTTAGGCCTCTTGTTGTTATTGGGGAACATTACACCCAGGAGCCAAATGAGTAACCCACACACACACACACACACACACACACACATACACACAGACACACACATACACACAGACACAGACACACACACACAAACACAAACACACACACACACTTACACACACATTCACACACGCACACACACACATACAGACACCATGCTGCACTCCCACCTCTTCTATATTAATGAGAGGTCGCAGTGTGCAGGATGCCCCTAAATAAACAACCCTCTAACTCTGCATTAAAGCCCTCAGGACATAACCCCCACCCTCCACCCCCCCAGGGTTTAGTCTCAGAGGACAGACTGTCCTCGCGTCTCCAGTCCAGCTCCTCCAGAGGACTTCAGCACATTTAGCCTTCATCACAGTACTTTAGTACTTTTCCCCTCTAACTGCACTTCCCCAGCCCCAGAACATCCCACCTACAGCTAGAGATATTCGCTTTAGTGATGTGGCCAAAAGCCTGAAATGAATAATTAATCTCTATCATTAGTCAAGCAGATTTTTATTACATGATGAAATTAAAATGAATGAAATGAAGAGAAAAAATGGAAATGTCTAGACCCCTTGTACCCTTTAAGCCCACCTTTGTTCTTACTAAGCACACTCTGTATTTTATTTCAGAAAAGAATGATTCCTTTTAATAATTGAAGCTTATGAACAACAGAAAGTTTGGGCCTGTTATTAATTTAACACATCAGGCCTTTAATCCAGGCCTGAATAAGAGCTCTACCCGGCGCAGAACCTCAGCATCAGTACTACCTTCAAAGACAATGTGTTCATGGGGACCGTATTTCTCATCTCAGGTGATATGATCAGATATTAGCCAGACGGTGGGAGTGAAGAGTGTGTTAGAGGTGTGGCCTGCAACAGCTTCCATGCAACAGTGTCTGATTTTTTAATCAAAGAAATTAATGTAGGAACACTTTCTACACCACTTTTATGACACTATGACACAAGTCCAGTGTATAATGGTGTGCAGTCACAGCCTCAGTCATTCTCAGATTTTTAGCAAACACCAGGATACAACAGCAACCACTTAACCACAACCTAGCAACAACATAGCAATAACCTAGCAACAACCTTAGATAGCTGAACAACACCTAGCAACCAACTGTAATACGAAAGGAACAACACCTAGCAACCAACTGTAGTACAAAAGGAACATCCTAGCAACCACCTGGAAACTCCCCCAAGGTATAACCAGAGATAACACAGGGAACACCTACCAATTCCCTAGCAATTAACTGGAACATCACAGCCATTACAGATTTCATGATAACTACCACGTCCTTTCAAAACCACCTACCAACACCTTGTCATCTGCTTAGTAACCTAGACCGATGTTGGATACTGCAGAAACATCCTGGCAACCACCTGGAACTCCCCCCTGCAGTAACCAGAAATAACAGTAGGATCAGCTAGCAATACTCTAGCAATCACCTGGAAAACCCCAGCTATCCCAGATATAATAGTAACAACTTGCGGCTCCTTCCAAAACTAATACTCTGGCAAAGGCTACTACCTCCTACCAACACTCTGGCAAAGGCTACTACCTCCTACCAACACTCTGGCAAAGGTTACTACCTCCTACCAACACTCTGGCAAAGGCTACTACCTCCTACCAACACTCTGGCAAAGGCTACTACCTCCTACCAACACTCTGGCAAAGGCTACTACCTCATACCAACACTCTGGCAAAGGCTACCACCTACCAAAACTTACCAACCACCTAGCAAAGGCCACAGCAACTACTTAGCAACCAGGAAATGTATTCCTCTACTTCAGAATGTTCTCCATCCTCCAGTGAATGATATGTATATGAACCTCTTAACATGTACAGTCCATACAAGCCTGACTCTCATGAACTGTGTGTGCACACTGTGAGCTGTTGCATCTTCAACGATCACATGTGCATTTCAAATTCTCCCAAGTCCTTATGGACCAAAGACTCTGACCTTCAGATGAGAGCAGAGGATGGTTAGGCTTTCATAAATATCGAGGGTCCATCTCCCGGTAGGCCAAATACCGCAGCCCATCTCCAGAGCACAGTCTATAAGATCATTACTTTTAGACTAACATACAAGAAGTAGAGATAATGAGGGCGAGGAGGAGGGAAGCACATACTGGAGGAACAGAAAACAGGGAAAGGATTAACAGCAAGAACATTAAAGGGCCCATATCCTGGAAAACACATTTTTTCTTGCTTTTCTTAAGATTAAAGAGAACTTGTCAAGTGTGGTGTGATATTTTCGCCCCTCCTTCAGTCCTTATAAGTCCATACAAAGAAAAGCTGTGAAAGCAACCGATTTTGACTTCATCCTGGCTATTACATCACAACTATGGTGAATCCATTAGCCAACAGCAGTTTAGCCCCACCCCTTCAGCCTACAGCAGTTTAGCCCCACTGCTTTCAGCCTACAGCAGTTTAGCCCCACTGCTTTCAGCCTACAGCAGTTTGACCCCACTGCTTTCAGCCAACAGCAGTCTAGCCCCACCCTTTTAGCCAACAGCAGTTTAGCCCCACCCTTTCAGCCTACAGCAGTTTAGCCCCACCCTTTCAGCCTACAGCAGTTTAGCCCCACTGCTTTCAGCCTACAGCAGTTTGGCCCCACCCTTTCAGCCAACAGCAGTTTAGCCCCACCCTTTCAGCCTACAGCAGTTTGGCCCCACTGCTTTCAGCCTACAGCAGTTTGGCCCCACCCATTCAGCCTACAGAACATAAGTCCCTCCCATTTAACCCACAGCTGTTAAGCCCTGCCCTGGAGATTTCAGGCCTAATTCAGTATTTCAGACGAATTCAAAACAACGCACCAGTTGTGAAGGAAAACAAAGGCAACATGACCAGTTTGATGGAAAATGTTCCCATGAAAGGCTGTTTTTAATGGATAAAGGTGTAGAAATGCAGAGAAAAGTAGGACATTGGCCCTTTAAATAGAGATGAATGGAGAGAATGAATGAGAAAGGGAAAGAGAGAGAGAGAGAGAGAGAGAGTGACAGCGCATCGGAGATGTGGTTGTGTAGAGCTCTTGACCTGGATGTGAGATTCTCTTGTTTAATTGAGGCTGTAATTACTCTCTCAACGCTGTTCAGATAGTTATCTCCATACTGCAAGAGCTTCTCATCATTAACTGGAGTGACTCCACTGCTGCATCTAACCTAAAACCTCCCCGCCGCTCTCTCAGCCCCTCTGCAGCTCTTCCCCAGCGGAGCTCTTCGAGGAGACTGGGGAAGGCGAGTTTGGGAGGCTGAGGCGGTGTATCCGGGCCGAGTCAGCCGCCTCTAACTGCCTGTAAAAAGACGAGTGGCGATGACCTTGCGTGTTCTGCGCTGTTGACATATGTAGAGTAATGATGAGCTGGTCATTATGTAATCATTTTCTCTGGCTCAATTTGGCTCCCACAGTCCCACCTGTTCAAACAGGCACCCAGCAGAGAAAACAGATCCGCACAATGTGCTTCCGCTCAGTTAACACACTCACACACTCCGCACGCTCACTCTCGCATCTCACGCTCTGACCTCAGCTCGAACGAACCTCTGTGTAGAAAGTCAATAAAACAAACAAACAAACACCCAGCAGAGGCAGGAACAGAATTTCTTTGTACTAAACAAAACTGAGGTGCATTGATTTGAACTGAATTCAACTGAATTGAAAGCTGACTGAACTGAATTAAACTGGTTCTAAATTGAACTAAAATGACTTGATCTGAATTAAATAGCATTTAAGTTACATTGTATCAAATTGAAATGAACACAACAGTAATGGACTGAACTGAATTACTTTGAACTGCTCTGATCTGATTCAAACTGCGATGTATGGAATTAACAGAACTGCTCTGATCTGATTTGGATTGGACAGAACAGAATTTTATTGAACCAAATATAACTGAATTGAATTGAGTTGATCTGAATCGAGTTGAATTCTTGTTGACTTGTTAGGAACTGCCCTAAAATGAACTGAATTGAATTCGTCTGAACAGACCTGAAATGTGTGAAGTGAGCGAGAGTTCTATAGAGGTCACATGTGGTCCATGCTGTGAAAGAAGGAGGACATCATTAAAATGCTAATTCTCTTCTGCCGCAGTGCGCAGGCCAGTGTGGCCTATAGACACGATAGGAGAGGCGCAAGGGGCTTCGCTTGACTCTGGTCTTCTACAGATCAGTCGCTTTGTTTATTCTGATCTTTTTCCAGTTTCAACAAACCAAAAATCAGTGGTGCTCAGTCACTGGGTAACAGTGGACATGTCTCCTGAACCACCACACCTAGAAAGAGGTGGTCCAGATTATTTATCTCCCATAAATCCACCAGTCCTCCAGCCCAAGCAGCCCTGCCGCTCACAGCCCTGCCGCTCCCAGCCCAGCGCTCCACACCGCTCCAGGTAATTTATGACTCCGTGGGACTGACCTCGTTTATGATGGGAAAACTGCCTCATCCACCTCTGTCGGTACTAAAGGTCAACTAGACACACAGAGTTGCTGTTTCAAAGGGAAGTTCCACCACATTCTTCCATAATCCAGTGTCTGTGGTGTGAAATGGTTACTTGTAGAGAAACTTACCGCTTGGATTTCTTTCCAGTGGAGATAAATGGAACCAGATGTCTACAAAAACCTGTTCATTGTAGAAAGAATTTAATACACTGGTATACACTGGTCGTTTTGTTATTATTATTATTATTATTATTATTATGATTACTGGGTGAAGTGAGCAGTTTATAAATGTATAATTCTTCTGGTGTATTATTAGTGCTTTTGTTGATGCCTGCCACTCCACCTGTACAGTAATCCCTGCTTTTCGCGGGGGTTACGTTCCAAGAGCATCCGCATATAGTGAAAAACTGCGTTGTTGGGTTTTGGTTAAAAAAAAGCCTAAAATGCATATTTTTATAGTGTAAACTCTAAATCTGCTCCCAGAACACTTTAATTTCATTTTAAACTCAGTTTAATGCATTACCCTTAAAGAAAACATAAAGGTAAATAAATAATCAGAATTAGAAAACCATATTGCTTAAAACACCATTAGCATTAGCGGGTTAGCATTAGCAGTGTGCAAAGACTCGTACACAAACGAAAGGTTGAAATAACTCTCTCTACCCACATGTTGAGACAGTGCACAGCTTACTAATATTAAATAAACTGAGATAAAAGTTAAGAATGGGGGGGGGTTAAAACACTGTAATATGAGGACAAGACACAAGGCAGTCATGCTACATGCTGCAGCAGCTTCTTCTTCTTCTTCTTCTTCTTCTTTTTATGTATTACCGCCACCACTGGACTGGTGGCAGTAATATATTTCGGTTTTTAGAAAAAATCTGCGTTAGACTGAATCCGAATGCTGATCCGCATATATATTTATATAAGGAGATTCTTTATTTGTCACATGCAAGTACAACATACAGTAAATTCTTTCTCTGCTTTAAACCCATTCACCAAGTAAAGCAGGGGGCTGCAGCCAACGAGGCACCCGGGGAGCAGAGTGGGACAGTACCGTACTCAAGGGAACCTCAGCGGTGACAGTAGCAGTTGGAATTTGAATCCCAACCCTCTGATTGCAGGGCCAATGCCCAAACCACCAGCTGCCTATTATCCAGAGTGTATATTTATACATCCACTCTGTATATATATACTCACTGATACAGATACTCACTGTGTACATGTATTAATATACTGTACTTATCTAAGTTTACATATACATATGTATTCATTTATATTCTTCACACACAACCATGTTTATATTTCTAGATTGTTTGTATATTGTACTTTTATACTGTACTGTTGGTCTTTTATTCTATTCTATTTTTTTTTTTTGCTTTTTTATTCTGTCCATGTTCTGCCACGACAATGCATATTTCCCTCTGTCTGACTAATAAAGGTTGTTGTTGTTCTTCTTATTATTATTATTATTCTTGTTAATATTATATTTATTATTATTACTATTGTGATAATCATAGCCTAAAGTGTGTCTGAGTTACATGTTTTGTTAAAATTCGGATTTCTTCCTCTGATGTGTTTCAGCTGACCACCAGATAACTGAGATTGGCCCATCATTAAAAATCCCTCAACAAGCGACGCTTTATGGAAAGTCTGCTGCTCTGAGACCCTTCAGCTAAAGGCATTCCTCTTATTTTGCCACGCAGTGGAATCTGCAGTAAGCCCGCGGCCCCCCGGGTAAGGCGCGCGGGGGTGACGGGCTGAGGATCAGTCAGTGATGGAGGAGCACCGTGTGACTGTGTTTGTGTCTCACGTGCCTAATGGGCCGAATGCGGCCGCGGCTGTAAAAACGATGATGGGATGAGGTAAGAAATGTCTGCGATCGATGATGGCTGGCAGCATAAAACACTCCATGATCATTGTCTCTTCACAATAAGGGTCTCTCTCAGGGCCTAAAATCTGAGGGAGCTGACAGATGAACCCGGTTCTGTTAAAACTGACCTGCTTCCTTAGCTGGAACTAGCCTGGCCGGCTAAAAGGCTCCTGCATTAACAGGCTTTGAATTATTCACACTGATTTTCGTCACGGCTGTAATGTGATGGTAGTATAATGTGATCATTATTAAATTACAAAACAGCAGAAGAATTGTTCATGATTATTATTATGAATGGCGCATTGTTGATGAATCATCTGTTTGTAGCCTCATAATTCTAGTAAAGAAGCAAAACGCGTCTCGGCTGTTCCACCACATCTGGGATCTGTGGAACGCAGGGTGAAGCTGATCCTAACTGTGCAATTATTAAATAAAACTGCTTTACATTATTACATTACAGGGAGACATTATCATAAGTAATGTAAAGTCATGACAGTCCCAAAGTTCTGGAAGCTTGTTAATACACACCCTCTAATTCAGCCCACAGCAGTTTAGCTCCGCCCACTCATGCTGAAGTTATAAGGAGTGTTTCAGCCTGGACACACACACGCACACACACACACACACACACACACACACACACACACACACAAATACACACCATTCGTATGTAATAACACTCTCAGTGTTGACAGGAGGTGTGTGCTGCTCATTAGGCTGGACAGGATTCTGCAGAGCTTGTCCAGCCTACAGTTGCTATGAAGGAATGGACAGTGTGAGCATTATACGATTCTATTACTGACACTTTTTTACTGACACGAACACACCGTGCAGAACTTACATTACAGTTTACGGACCTGCTGTGTTTGTGTGTGTGTGTGTGTGTTTGTTTGTGGGTGTGGGTGTGTGGTTGGGTGTGTGTGTTTACAGTATCTGCTTCACTATGTCTCTGATCATGCTCGGTTGCACAGGAGTCCAAGCAATTACCCCCCACCCCCCCACCCCCGCCCGCCATACACACATACACACACACACACATACGCACGCTTACACACACGCACACACATACATGAGCACACACACATATATGCACATACACATGGACAAACACACACACACACACACACACATATACACACCCCAGGGGACTCATGCAGCACACGATGCTGCAAAAAAATCGAACAAAACTGACCTTCAACCACCAAAAGAGAGAGAGAGAAAGACAGAGAGAGAGAGAGAGAAAGAGACAGAGAGAGAAAGACAGAGAGAGAAAGACAGAGAGAGAGACAGAGAGAGCATGCTCTCCCCCATTGATACACACACACGTACATTTTACCATGTCATGACATGAGGTCATACTTATGTATCATAAGTATCTGTATGTAATAATAACATGGTTATTTATGTTTGAGCGCAGTGGTTAACAAAGCAATCTGCTCAGCACCGCCCCAAACATAAACAGTCCAACACGAGGACAGGGGGGTGTGGCGCACAAGGCCCGGACGTCACCATTGCTGGACTGGCGATCGAGTATACCAGGCATTTGCCCGGTGGGCTGATGGTAAATTTCGTCCGGACAGGTATTTTGGCCGGAGCGGAATCCTGTCTCCACTCTCCCCTCCCCAAGAACGACAGCGAGAGGGGTCCCGGTGTCACATTAACATGTTTATTTTGATTGATTAATTACCAAAATGATAACGTGTTAAATAATAAACCCAGATTAATCTGATGGTGTTGCCACTTTAACTCGCCCTGTTCTGACCACAGGTTCTCCGTAGAATGAAGACCAGAACATGCTGCTCAGCCCAGAAAGTGGAGAGTTTACATTCAAACACTGAAAGGTGAAACAGTTGATAGAAGAAACGTTCCCCGGGAAAAAATGCGTTGTTTTGTTTTGGTTAAAAAAATGCATATTTTTGTAGTGTAAACCCTAAATATGTCCCCAAATAGGCTCCCAAAACACTTTTATTTAATTTTAAACTCTGTTTAATGCACTACCCTTAATGAAAATGTAAAGGTAACTAAATAATCAGAAAACGTTAGCATTAGCAGTTAAAGCACTCATTGTTAATTAAATAATCTCAGATTATCACCTTGACGCACTCTGTCTCACCGAAACCTGGCTTAGACCAAATGAATACATTGGTCTGAATGAGTCTACTCCGTCAGGATAT
>JBBJLR010000007.1:1158983-1172441 GCA_037577145.1 Brachypetersius gabonensis | reverse complement strand
CATTCACCTCCACTATATTAGTGCTGGAGACGTCTGGTTCCATTCACCTCCACTATATTAGTGTTGGAGATGTCTGGGTCCATTAAACTCCACTGGAACCGTCTCACACCAGGCCCAGTCTAAACACGCACTTTTTACCAACCACTGAATCAGCCGACTTCCCCTTTAAAGCTGCAACCAGTCAGAAAAGAGATTTATCCCTTAACTTATCACTTAACATTCCAGTTGCTGATTGTGGACATGTGAAGCCCTGGTCATCTGAGGGTACTATCTAGCCACATTCTCGGTGGGTAAATGGGTGATAGATCATCAAACCAAAGGGAAACACAGTGCCCTCTGGAAGAACCGGCCCTTGTGGGGAAGATGTCATGAAAAAATGTTATTGATTTTACCCAGCTTGAGATTTTTCTTCTGCTGAGAATGCAGTGGATGACTGACTTCCAGAAACATTTGGATACAAGGCAAATCCAAATCAGAATAGTATAGAAAATGGATATTTTTCTTAAATTCGCTCTGACTCTTATTTCATTAGAATCAGTACAGCAACACAGTCCAAATAAAGTTGTGCCTGGGCAAATTAGTGCGATGGTGTGATTTCAAACAGGTGATGGCAACAGGTGGTTATAATCATGATTTTGTACAAAAGCAGGTTGTGCAAAAGGTCTTTGAGGAGCAAATATTGAGGATCTTCAATATGTCTACAGATTTACATTTACAGATGCATGAGGAATGTTTAAAAACAACGTTCCTCAAAGAAGGACTGGTAAGGATGTGCATGTTTCTCCCTCTGTATAATGTTATTAAATTATTCGAGGAATCTGACAGTGCTGCATCAAGACCCGTCAATCATCAGTAGCTGAGGGACCACATGGACGAGGGATTACTGTGGAGAACCTTTGTCAGGCACTGAAACACTGAGTTACATTCACAAATGCCACTTAAAACTTTCAAAACAGAAGCCATGTCTAGAAGCAGCGTCGACTTCTCTGGGTTTGGAGGCATCTGGGATGACCTCTCACACAGTGGAAACGTGTACTGTGGTCAGACCAGTCAGTGTTCCAGATATTTTTTGGAGGAATTGGTTCGAGACCAAAGACAAAAAGGACCTTCTATTCAAAATCCAGGACCACAGCGCCTGGGGAGCAGCGTGTGCGGGTGGTACCTTGCTCAAAAAGGGTTTCTCCACTGACTGGTACCAGCTCGGTTAGGTTCAGTTTGGTTTCGGACCTACAGTTTTCCACTACAACTGGTTGCTATAGCGACCAAACATTCTGAGCAGCAGCAGGAGCAGAGTGCGCTAAGCTGAGGTAAACAACCCACCTTTGTACAATCGCCTGCATAGATGAAATCAGAGGGGTTTTATTTCTTATCCTTGGTTTGTGTCTGTTTGCCACTAAACGGAGACGATTGTCTTACCAGACAAGTTTTAAAGAGGCAACATTAGGCTAATGCTAATGCTAACACTAACGTTCAGTCAACAACACTGCCATAACCATAGCGACCACCAATCAGTAACTTCCAATATGTACACGTCATCATTTTGTATCGGTTCAGCACGCTTGTAACCTTGGCCAAGGTGGTACCAAGAATAACAATATTATAACAATACATTTTATGACACACAAGGACGCCATAAAATAAAACAAGTGCAACAAACAGTAACAACAATAATTACAGACAATGAAAGAAAAAACAAACAAACAAAAAAGAAATATGTACACCATTTAGACATGGTACCAGGTACCAGATTTTAGTTATGGAAAAGCAAAAAAAACGAGTAGAGTTGAACCGAACTGAGCTGGTACCAGTCAGTGGAAAACCCCCAAAAGGTACCTCAGTTATGACACTAGTAGCACTGGGATTCGAACCCTCTAATTGCAGGGACAGCACCCTAACCACTAGGCCACCGGCTGCCCCAAATACTTCTGCAATGCAGCATTAATGCAGAAAAGTACATTAAGATTTAAGAACAACATCTGCTGCCTCCTAGACAACATCTTTTCCAAAGCTGTCCATGCATTTTTCAACAACACACTGCAAAACCAGGTCTTGCATGCATTACAAGGAAGAAGAGAGTCTTGGACCTGGACGGTCCCACCCACAGTCCTGACCCATGTCCAGTAGAGGATGTGTGGAGAATTTTGGTCCTGGAGGAACGTTGTTTGGTTTCGCTGTACACTATGTGTAAATGGTTGAAATGACAATAAAACCTACTTGACAAGAGACGGAACTGCATCATTCTCGTATTAGGATCTCTGAGTCAGAGCTGTTTCTCTCAGTGGTAAAACTGGAATTGACTGTAGCTCCAGTGCTAGAAGCAAACATCAGACGCTAAGCATGTCTTGGCCGACTGAATACGTTTAAGTTGGACTTGGAAGTGAGAAATCCAGCCACGGAATTGTATGATTCTGTCAGCCTCTGAGCCAGAATACTGGTAAAGAGGACAATTCTGGGTTTGTCGGATGCTAGAGGGCGCTCCTGAGCAGAGGCAAAAAGAGTAAAGTGGCCCCTTATAGTCATGTGTGAACACACTATAACACACAGAGAACATTCTCTGTATTTAACCTATTCACCAAACATACTACCAGCTGCCCACCAGGGCTGGACTGGGACAAAAAATCTTACTGGGCATTTTGAGAGCAGCCCACCAGGGGTGGGGGGCTGACAGGGTTCCATGCCGGCCCAAATTTACCATTGGCCCACCAGGCAAATGCCCGGTATGCCGGATGGCCCGTCCAGCACTGCTGCCCACAAAAAACAGCTTCTCTCTAGATTTTGTCCAAAACATGACTTTGAAACGAGTGAAGCTGAGAGGAACGTGCCTCGCCCTCAGAATGATTCTCAGGGGCAAAATTGCAGAAGCTGTTTGCGTCACCAGGTCTCCATGACCCAACTTCCATGCCAGCAAACTGTTATGAGCACGTAAGTAAGCATCCTTTCATATCAGAGCAGAGTGTTTGTGCCAAGCATCTCTGGAACTCTGATTGACCAACACAAGAGTTCAACAGTGACACAGAAAAGACCTAAACACCCTGCAGACCTCGCTGGGATAAACAGCATCGCTAATGTCAGGTTCAAATATTATACAGAAAACCCTAAAGGAGAAGAACCCCAGAAGGTTCCCCACAAAAGTAGTCAATTTAGAGTCTAAATCTGTTTACTTTTGCACTGGAGCAAGAAGGCTAATGTAGCTAACAAGTAAAGAAAGCTAACATACACCAGTTAGCGTGGTGCTAACTACATGCCACTCGCCTTAATCTGAGGCAATACCTTTTTTTCCCATTTATAATGTTTGTGACCATTTTCGGACCTCTTTTTACCCCTAAATGACCTCTGCTCTGATTGGCCTCATTGTGTCTCACTCAAAAACCAGTCTGGGCGGAGGCAAATATGAGTTTGTGACAGCGCAAAAACAACGAATACCATTTACCGGCTGGTGTGGAGTGGTGGGGAGGGAAAAGTACATTTTGAAACTTTAATGATGCACATTCTTTTATTTTTAATGAACTGGGGAAATTTAGCGTTTCCATGGATACAGTAATTCAGACATTCTGCTTAGGAGGTTTGAAGAGAGATGGGTGGGGCTCAAGAATTCCACTGCGAAGTTTGATGGTTTCCGCATCAAGACATGGTGTTGCTTCTCTCTAAATATGAACGAGACATGAGTGGAGCAATGTATCTGGAGATATTAGACTAGGAAGAGAAGATCAAAGTCAAAAGACTCATCAGCATAGATACTACAGGAACGGTATTAGCGATGGTATGAAGGCGCTAATAATAGCAACTTTGCGATAAAGTGGATTTTGAGTAGTTTTGCTACAGTGTGTGAAAGCTAACCTATGCCAATGATTTCTTTTTGGATTTTTTTAACCGAATACAGGAAAGCATGAAATTCAAAAAGCTTGGAGAAGTTAAACAAACACACTTTAGGAGTAGGAACAGGTGTTTATTCACATTTTTCAGAGAAAAGACTACATTCCCCTGCAGTACTTTGGCTCGGAGCAGTGTGGTCCCTGGTGCACTGTGGGGTACGATATGATAACCACCCGTCCGGTGAAGGGGTGGGGTTTACAAACTACATTAACCAAAACCCACCTGGGAACATCACACTGTCTCTAGTTGGATAACAGATAGATAAAAAAGGAAGCAAAGCTAAAACATGAACAACCTTCAGGAAAGAGAAACGCGTATAAGCTGGAAACTGGTTTATACGATTGTCTGGTTACAAGAAATAAAAAAAATGTGGTTCAGTTCCTTTGACAGGACCATTTTCACTACTGGCAACAAAGAGCCACCTTGGGAAGTGTCTCAGAGTCTCCAACACACTCTTTAGGTCACTGGCCTGCCATGGCCACGACCACAATCCAACAAAGAGGAAAAGGCATTAAAACTGTTCTGGCTGAGCATTCGCTAAGCCCCTCCCACGAAAATTGATTGTCTGATTGTAGCTTTGGAAGCTTACTTGTGGCCATCAAAACCCACGTGACAGAAACCACTAAATTGAGGCCCATCTTGTACAGGCACCTGATTGACAGTTATGATGGTATGGTTGCTTAGCAACAGGGAGATGTGCAGCCAGAAGCAGTGTAAACTCCACCCCCCCCCCCCCCTCCCAAAAAAAAGGCAGCACAGTACTCCTTGTGTTTTTCAGCCCTCAGAAGAAGCCCAGCGTGAGATGTTTTGAGTCATTTGTGGTCTTCAGACGCAGGCCGGAGATCTTTTTCTGAAGCTCCACGGACGTTCTGGCGTGACAGGACTGAAAGGACTGCCTTCTCTCCCGAAATAAAGAAATAAGAGAGCGAAACAAAGGAAGAACGAAAATTTAATCATTATATTAAAAGTGATAACAATCATAGAACAGCATGGATTCAAAGGAAACGGCCTTCTGAAGAAAGAAACAAGACACAGAGGAGCAGGGGGGGCAACTGAAGACTAGAGGATGTCAAAAAAACAAAAAAAAAACAAAATCAAAAAATAACAAAAACAGATAAACCGAGCTTCTGGCAACGCGATCTTATGCTTGGAACCTCAACCACAGAAGTTCCACAAGTCTTTAGCAGCTGATTCCTCGTCGTGTTCCCGCTGGTCTCTGAGAATCAAACGGCGTTTCCAGTAAAGCAGAGACGTGCCCCCCCACCCCCACCCGGTTTGCATATACAAAGTGGCAACAAAAGAAATCCCCCAAAATGTTCCAAAAATGTTCCACATGCAAACCTGTATTTTTTTTTCTTTTCTTTTGTTTTTAAATTGAAAAATACAGATATCTGTGTACAATACAGACAATATTTCCTACACAATCAAAAGAAGGGCAACTCCTGCTATTTGTATCAATATAGTACAGATCTATGCTTTGCACAGCAAGGATAGTTTCTGCAGAGGGTTCAAGTACACTAGGGAACTTAAACACGGTGGCACCCTCCAGCGCTGGGGTGGTGAGGGTCTCGTCGTCCCGAGACGTCTGCTGTAGTGTTGGGCGGTGCGGGGGTGGGGGTGGGGGGACTGGGAAACGTGTAACTGAGACTGGTCTTCACACTAACCACAGTCAGTTCATGGGTCAAAGAAACGAGGAGGAAGAAAAAAGAGGCTCATGCACAATAGAGCGATACTTACACACTCCTCTCTCTCACCATTAAAACAAAAAAAACCACACACACTGCAAAAATATCCTGACATGTGACATGACCTTAAATCTGGTTTCATAAATACAGTTAATATTCATCATTCTGGGACTGCCGGAATAATGACGACTAATTGTATTTATACATGAAGTCTAGTTATAATGAATAAAAATCATATTTATCATTATGGGACTGTTGGAAGTATGTAATAATAAACATGACTTTTATTTATGAATGAAATTTAGTTTACATTTCTCAGGATGGGACTGCTGTAAGACTGTTATACGGTTACTTAGCTGTAGTCCTGCAACAGTGAACATTGATTATATTTGTCAGAATCCCAAAGGACATCTCATTTATGAATTATACTTAGATTTCATTAAGAAACATAATAAATATTCATCAGTACAGGACTGCTGTAAGAGTATTACGTGGTTATTTAGCCTATTTCAACATGTTTTAAGCCATTTTATCAAGTGTCTCAATTTCACTTTTGGGTTTTCCACACCTATAAAAGCAGACAGATGTAAAAGTCTTTAAGCACAGTCATTTTTAGCTTTTTAAATGTCAGACTGTCTATGGAAAATGTTAAGTGGTGCCACTAATTGCAACAGAGGAGAGGAGGCGGTTAGCATGAGCTAGCATGATCGCTCCACTCAGTACAAATAAATGAAAGGTGAAATCTGAGGGGGTGAAGCCGAGCAACAGAAAAGTATAATGTATCCTCTTCTATGGGGCTTATAACCTGCAAGGTAAGCGCCAGCGCTAAAGATACACACATTTGCCAGGAATCAGCATTTATTTGAGGCTGAAATGTCCTCCATTTTGCTTGTGTTAGCTTAGCCTGCCTAATTCAGACAGTGGAGAATTCTCATAACTGTTATGAATTTTGACATGGTGGTTGAAGACCCAAGACCCTTTAATGTTTGTAGTCTGAGTGATCAAATAACTGTCCCTTGTAGCATCTTAGTGAATTAGCTTAGATAGCAGGCCCAGTGGAGCTACCAGGCTCAGTTCTAGCTAACTGATGCTAAAAGGACACTCATTTAGAGGCTGAAGACAGAAAAATTCACCTGACTGGTGTTACTCATTGGGCTATGCAGCTCGTAGCCGTCTATAAGACATTACTGTGTAGATTTCCTGAGGGATTTAATCTATTTTCAGCCACCTACTAATGAACTCCACTGACAGTGACCTCTTACGTGTTTATGAGGCCGTTTACTAGACAAATGTGGAACAGCTATTTAATTTTAAAACCTTTTATATTTATAGCAATCATCTTGCTTGTTTGCATAAAATCTTTAGCCACACTGCCTTAAACATTTGAGACAATTTTAGTAAAGTGGCTTAAAACAAGTAGAAACATCTGGAAGTTAAATAATCTTCCTACACCCCAAAATTACAAATATCAGACATTTTGGCTAGATTTAAGAGATATTTTTGCACAGTATGAAAAAGTCCCATCCTCCTGAAAATAAAGCATCTCCTCTCTCTTTTTTCCCTGCTTTCAAATGTGTGAGAACCTACGTGACAAATTAAGTGTTTGAATGCATCCACATGATTTTTTAAACTAATCTGATTTATATTACAGCATCTCCCACAAAACCTCACCCCTGAAATTCACCATATTCCGTTCTGCCCCATTAAGTGCTAATTGCTCTTAAAATACCATTTCAAAGCGATTCAAGATTCCACCTCGTGCTTTTACTCAACAGCCTCGCCATATGGAAAATATAGAAAATATTTTTGTATATTTTTTCAAAAATTTACTCTTTCCATATCGCATCTCTGTTGTATAAAAATATACAATTCTCTCCGATATCAAAAGACGTTTGTCCTCGTCCACGGTTCAAAACAGGCATCAATGTCCATCTCCAATGTCTGTTCACTCCTCTCCCAGCTGAACTGGAACGCAACCATTATTTCTAAAATCGATTAATCTATGGACTATTACTCGATTTGAATTGAACCGTCACGTCTTCCTGAACATTATATGAAACAATGTTGCCCCCTATATTTCCTGTAGTGTATTGCAATCTGTCACAATGACCATATGAGGGTTATAGAGCATCATGGAGCGCTCTTGTCGTTTTTCCCATAGTGGAATAACTGTTGCAGCGCTCCTCTCAGCGTGGCAGCTTATGACTGTCGTCCTTTAACACATTCAGTGGTCTCTCTCTCTCAGTCTCCTTTTTCTCTCTTTCTTTCCCCCTCCTCCTCCTCCTCCTCTTCCTCCTCACTGGTCCACCAGCCGGCTCTCGTATTTGTTGAGGATGTTCCGGCAGCGGCCCAGTTCCTTGCGCATGTCAGCCACCTCCTGCCTGAGTGCGGCATTCTCGCGCTCCAGGAATGCGGCTCGGACGGATATCTGGTTCTCTTTTAGGCGCCGGGCGTCCCGCGAGCGTTTCGCCGCCTCGTTGTTCTTCGAGCGTCGGCTCCAGTATTTCTCATCCTGAGAAACAGACACAGAGAGGCATAAGAAAGGCAGGTTATTGAATACACTCAAAACATCAAATGCAATAATAATTTGTTGTAAAAAACACTGAAATTTATTTATAGCCCAAACAGTCAGTTGAGCTGCAACTTCATCCCAGTTGTTAGTTTGAATTTCCATTGCTCTTTCCGGATCCGTCTGTTGTCATGACAACATGTTTAGCAATCAGTGACACAGTTAGGCTGCAGCCTGCTTTTGGCTGTGCCGGCGGTTTCGGCTTGGGCAGAGCTGGCACGCTCGGGTTCGGGTTGCTTTATTTGTAACGGTGAAGCATTTGTTCACAGTACGGCGCGGTTCCTTGAGCCAGTGGAAAAGCGAAACTAATGTTTTGGACAGTAGGTTATTAATAATGAATCCCCACCATTCAACCACCACCTCCTCAACCAAAACCACTGCTCAGACAGGAGCTGCTTCCACTGACAAGAATCTAATGGGTCCTACTGCTTCAAACTACTGACTCTACAGCTTAGTGGTTAAGTACATTCCTGCCTCTTATACACTGTCAGTCGTCTCTATGGGGATATTCTGTTATTCTTCATGGCAATCCGGTGTCCACCAGAAGACTCTCTGTCCCCACGGCCTCACAAAGCTGCTTTCTGAAGCCACCAGATGTTCAAAAATGTGGTTTTGAAGCAAATTGATTTCGGTCAAACTATTACTTTAAAGAGGCAGTGCAAAACCACATGAAGATATTTAGGGTTTCAAGGGCAGTAAAAAGTATGTGCATGCATGAGGCAGAAGTGTGTGTGTGTGTGTGTGTGTGTATATATATATATATGTGTGTGTGTGTGTGGTAGCGGTGCGTGAGGTTACAGCTGAGAAACCGTCTGAAGGAAGAGAAGACTGGGTTTGTTTGATCAATCTCTCCTCTGAGCTGAACTGTGGTTTTAGTGGTTAGAGTCTCAATCCACCACTGCCAGCACCACAACACACACATCATTATTATTATTCCACACATGTGTGTACACTCCTACAAAATGAAAGTCCCCACATCTAACTCCTGGCCTTCACGCAAGGACCGTAAAACACTTTATAATAAGAGAAATAGGCAAACAATACGCAAAAATCTAGATTTTTGTTGCCTTGATGAACGAATTTTAGTGGCTAAAATGTTGTTTTTATTGTGCAGAATAGATACTGAGATATTTTCACTTATTTAAAATTTTTGATGGAATCAGACTAGAAAATGTTTTTGTTTAATATGATAATTTCCCTTCATTGTGTGTAAAAATGGTGGATTTTTTCTAACCATTTTGACATTTATAGAATTCAATATTTATTTGAAAATACTTTGAATGGATGATGTTGGACTGGACTGACCGGCCCCCCGGTCACTGAGAGTGTGTACCTTCAGGTTGTCTGGGACGAGCATCTTCCGGGCCTTTTTGATCATGGGCTGAGGCTTGAGCTCCTCCTCGCTGAAGCGGTGCCGCCGGGGGTCGAAGGCCTCCTGACCTGGGATACTCGACAGGGCAACGTCCGCAGGGTCGGGGTCAAAGGTCCCCATCATCTCGCCACTGTTACTGCTAGGTGGGGTGGTGAGGGGGGGGCAGGTGCTGGAGGAGGGGGAGGGGGAGGCGTCCAGGCTCCCCTGAGGAGTGCCTGAATAAAACAAGGTAGAGCAAAATATTTTTTCAAACAAATTCACATCATTCTGGACATTAATTTTATGACAACTTCCTTCTGAATGTCAATTTACTAGAACCTCATTCTGGAATTTAATTTTATTAGAACCTCATTCTGTAGGTTAGTTTTATTAGAACCTCATTCTGGATATTCACTTTATTAGAACTTCCTTCAGGATATTAATTTTGTTAAAACTTCATCATGACTGTTCATTTTATTAGAACCTCATTCTAAATAATAACTTGTTAGAACTTCTGAATATGGATTTTTCAGGACATCCTTTTGAATATTAACTGTATTAGAGTCCCATTCTGAATATTAGTTATAAAACTTGCGTCTGGATACTAATTTTATTACAACTTTATACTGAATATTTTTATATATATTATTTTATATAATAAAATATTTTATTTTATTAGTTTTATTCAAACATTATTCTGGATATTCATTTCATTAGAACCTCATTCTGGATGTTATCTTTTGAGCTTCTTTCTGAAAGCTGCTCCCTGGGGGATGTGTTCCTGGCTGCCCTTTGCTTCCCTTGGTGAATGGGTTAAACACTGAGGAGGAATTTCGTGCTGTTCACACTGTGTGCTGTGCTGTGGTGTTTTCATGTATGGCAGAATGGTCACTTTAATGACTTTAATCACAGCTGTTGTCCTGATGTGTCTCTGGTCACTGAGGTTCTGGATGTTTTGCTGCAGTTCTGTACAGAGACACCAGAGGGCAGCAGCAGGTAAAGCTCTGCCCAGTGCCAGTACAGGGCTTTCTCTGGAGGATCCAGAGTCTGAGGTCCATTAGGTCACAAGACTCTACAGTGAAAACTCTTCACTGGAAGCTCCAGAACTTTCTCTTGAGAAATTGTGGAAAAATCAATGGCGGGGGAAAAATAACTTACAGCCCCATTTATTCAGACCAGACTCTGAAACCCAGACGTGTTTCATTTCGCCGCAACTTCTCAGTAATGCTGAAGTACAGGAGACTTTTTAACACGTTCATTAGGCCAGCAGGTGTTCATGAACGGGCTGCTCATTACTAGTTCACCAAGCAGTAAACTGGCTGAATTAAGCATTTTCTGGAGAACTTTTAATTGTGAATAACAATAACCACAACATTTTACATTTTACATATTTATTTTATATGGACATAAAATGTAATGTTCATCAAAGGTGTTTCTGTTCTATTGCCTTCCCATCAACCAAAAGTGTGTTCTCTCATTCTTCCACTTGCAAAAGTCCCGCCTGTGGGACTAATAAAGGGTTATATTATCATCCAAAAACATGCTCCATCACCTCCATCATTCAAAAACATTCTCCATCACCTCCATCATTCAAAAACGTGTTCCATCACCTCCATCATTCAAAAACGTGTTCTACCACCTCCATCATCCAAAAACGTGTTCCATCACCTCCATCATTCAAAAATGTGTTCCATCACCTCCGTCATTCAAAAACGTGTTCCATCACCTCCGTGTTCCAACACAAAAACGTGTTCCATCACCTCCATCATTCAAAAATGTGTTCTATCACCTCCATCATTCAAAAACGTGTTCCATCACCTCCATCATCCAAAACTGTGTTCTATCACCCCATCATCAAAAATTGTGTTCTATCACCTCCATCATCAAAAACTGTGTTCTATCACCTCCATCATCAAAAATTGTGTTCTATCACCTCCATCATCAATAACTGTGTTCTATCACCTCCATCATCAATAACTGTGTTCTATCTTCTCCATCATCAATAACTGTGTTCTATCTTCTCCATCATCCAATAATTGTGTTCTATCATCCCTTTCATCCAAAACTGTGTTCTATCACCTCCATCATCAAAAACTGTGTTCTATCACCTCCATCATTCAAAACTGTTGTGAGTTCTATTGTGTTCTATCACCCCATCATCAAAAATTGTGTTCTATCACCTCCATCATTCAAAACTGTTGTGAGTTCTATCGTGTTCTATCACCCCATCATCAAAAATTGTGTTCTATCATCCCTTTCATCCAAAACTGTGTTCTATCACCTCCATCATTCAAAAACGTGTTCCATCACCTCCATCATCCAAAACTGTGTTCTAACACCTCCATCATCCAAAACTGTGTTCCATCACCTCCATCAACCAAAAATGTGTTCCATCACCTCCATCAACCAAAAATGTGTTCGATCACCTCCATCATTCAAAAATGTGTTCTATCATCCCCTTCATTCAAACATATGTTCTATCACCTCTATCATCCAAAAATGTATTCTATCACCTCCATTATTCAAAAATGTGTTCCATCACCTCCATCATCCAAAAATGTGTTCCATCACCTCCATCATCCAAAAATGTGTTCTATCACTTCAATCGATCAAACATTTCCAGACTTTCAGGGTGGTCTCAGACTTTTGGACCCCAGGAGACACCACAACCTTGAGGTGTTACACTTAACTGAACTTTGTTAATCATCTAAGCTACATGATCCTCTTTAAAAATGATCCAGAGTAACTCTTTAGCATGGTAACCCTCCTTGGGGTGCCGTTCTAGCGTCAGCTGCTCCTCGACCCACAGGCACCCGGCTGAAGAGCGCATGAATATTTGATGACTCAATTATAGTATATTATATATTATAATGCAGCATCACAACAGATGACAGAATAAAAACATTAAAAAGAGCTGTCAGAATTCATCCACACCGAATGACCCACCGCTCCACAGGTACCTGCCTACCTAGGCTCTGCCCACAAGCATGTTACTGTTGCTAGGCTGGGAAAAATCCCATTCACTATCATAAGACACTCATTAAAGTGTGTAGCTCTGAAGGGGCAACATCGGGGGGCTTTAGCCCACAAGCAACCTAGTAGCAGTATAGTTTTTAAAGCCAACCTAAGACGTTCAATAAGATACATATATCTCATTTGCGTGTGTGTCCGTATGTGTGTGTATTTATATTTGAAGCTTTGTTGAAAGACGACAGCCAATCGGATCACAGCTTGTTTGCGTATATCAGTCTTGCAGTAAGCTTGATTAAAGGAAGGTTGGAAAACGGCCATGTACACATGAATAGCTGTTTTATTGTATGTCGAAACCACACTAACTCTGTTAGTGTACAAAATACAACAAACACCCATTTGTCCAAGGGCGCAGAAACTTTTGCACACGGCTGTGTTTTCTGTTCAGCTTCAGCCTCTCAGCAGCAGGTCTTTCCTTTCACTGTCATTGTGATCTGGTGTAGTTTTTTTTCTAAGCGCGCACACTCTCTCTCTCTCTCTCTCTCTCTCACACACACACACACACACTCACTCACTCGTGCACACTCACTCACACACATGGACTAACACTCCTCCCACTCCTCCTCCCACTTTCTCTTCCTCTCAGCTGCTGCACGTGAGGCAGCGCGTGCACATGGACCACGTGTGTGAAATGAGGAAGAGATTTGAAAACACGCAAAGAGACAAAACGCTCTTGCGCGGGTGCGCGCGCGCACACACTTCCTTTCAGTGTTTTTCTATGCTTCTCTCCCAGCTGTCCTCCTCTTGCCTTATCTCTTCCTCCTCTCCATTTACTCTCTCTCTTTTTCTCCTTTATCTCGAGTATCGTCCCTCCGCCTTACAGCACAGGACTTACTGTACATTCCAGGCCCAGCCCAGGATAAACAAGGGCCTCACACACACACACCCACACACACCCACACCCACACACACACACACACACACACACACACACACACACACACACACAC
>JBBJLR010000007.1:1144062-1154773 GCA_037577145.1 Brachypetersius gabonensis | reverse complement strand
AGAGAGAAACAAACACAGAGAGAGAGAGACAGAAAAACAGATAGAGAGAGAGAGAGATACAGAGAGAGAGAGAGGCAGAGAGAGAGAGAGATACAGAAAGAGAGAGAGAGATACAGAGAGAGAGAGAGAGATACAGAGAGAGAGAGAGAGATAAAGAGAGAGAGAGAGAGAGAGATAGAGAGAGAGAGAGAGAGAGAGAGAGAGATGCTGTGTATGTTTCTCTCTGTTGGTAATCCTCGGAAAACGTGAGCTGCTCGTGCACGCGGTGTCCCTTAAAAACACGGCGGAGCTTCACGAGAGCACATGGCCGCGGCACGCGCACACGCTGCCGGCCGGACTGCCGCTCCGCTTTAATTGGTTGAGAGGCGAAGCGGCTCCGCCCCTCGGGCGCGCTGATTGGCTGAGGCGTGGCCTTCACCCCCTCCCACACATTCTCCCCATGCTACAGCCGCGTGAGACTACACCGCGCCAGAACAGCAGTTAAAGACCGCGTGCGCGTGTGTATGACTGTGTGTATGTGAGTGTGTGTTTGTGTATGTATGCATGCGTGTGTATGTATGTGTATCACTGTTTATGTGTGTGTGTTTATGTATATAAGCAATTTCCTCCGGGATAAATCAAATTTTCTGATTCTTATTTGTGTATATCACTGAATATATATATGTGTGTGTGTGTGTGTGTGTGTGTGTACGTATGTGTGTGTATGTATGCATGAATGTGTGTGTGTGTATATGACTGTGTGTGTGTGTGTGTATATAACTGTGTATTTGTGTATATGTGCATGTGTGTATGTATGTGCGTGTGTTGAATGTATGTGTATGTGTGTAAATAACTGTGTGTGTGTGTGTGTGTGTGTGTTTATGTGTGTGCATGTGTCACAGTGCTCTAAAGCAAACAGGGTTGCCATGGATGAACCTGATAATCCCTCATTTCAGAACGGGTAAAAAAAAAGGAAACTTTCCTCACTGTAGTATTTCTCGAACAACCGCGTCCTGGAGAACTGGAGACCACCACAGAGACCACCTCTCCTCTGAGCGGTCAACAAACACAAGATCAATATTATGATGAATATTAAACGTGAAGACTTTTAAACATTTAGATTGAACCATGAAAGCGGCCTGTGTCAGCTGTTTTTGTGATGTCACAAAGCCACGCGCCGTGGTTGGCCAATCACAACAGAGCTAATGTGCATATATTAGTCTTAGAGGAGAAAAAATGAAAACATGAACCATTGCTACATCCTCACTAAGTTACACCATCAGAAATACACCAAACACACACACAACTTACGGTTAGGAAGCTGAACTTCACATCTGCAATCAAATTTCTTACTGCTATGGGGGTGTTCCCAACAGCTTAATGACAGATTTCCAAATGCATGCTGGGAATTGGTTTGAGAGAACACTTCACGAGTTCGGACCAACAGATGAGTCTGAGGGACAAAACAGTGCTCTGCAAAACACGGCATGACCTCACAAGCACACTTGCCAGTTTTAGGCCGGATTGGCCCTTTAATAACACGGTAACAACAGGTAAACGGAGGTCGGGAGTAGATGCAGTTAAAATTAATTAGGACTCCACACAAATGCCATCAATGGACCTGGGGGGAGCAAGGGAGTTGAATAGAAGACGTGAAAAAATGTAGGGTATGGGCCCTTTAAAGCTGTAGTTTCACGTGCAATGTCACAGATTCAATTAAAAATAACAAACGTTTTCGTGCCAGGAATGAAGAAGCTACGGAAAATAAAATAGAAGATTATCTGGCAACAATCATGCATCAATTGGTGTGTCCCTCTGTCTCACACACACACACACACACTCCTCTACCCCTGCACATACACGAGAGCTGCACGCTCCACTTGTTTCCCTCCCTCCCTCAGCAGTAAATCCATGTGACAGTCAGCCTTACTCTGCCTCCCCCTGCAGACACGGGGTTCGTTACAATCCGCACAAACCAAAGGGCTCGCTCACTCCACACCACTCGAACACTTCCACGACGCCGACCCGAACATATTAGTCTCGTATCGATTGATTACGCGTTAAAATCTCTAAATAAATATAAATAAGCTGCATCAAACGACGACCATCTACAGAGTGCATATACTCAAGTGTAAGTATCTAGGGGGAGTGCACGGCTCCCTTATTGGAAAGGCCCCCTCACTCCGAGAAAAGGTCCACTGCTTCCACCTAGTGGCCAAAACTGAGAACAACAAGACGAAATCAGCCGAACTAAAACAGTGCAACTCGCACAGGTCCGAATTCTGTTTACAGCACCGACACCATCCCCAAAAAACATTCAAATAAATACATTTCCGCACAATTAACAAAGATGAAAAAACAGTTATTTGTTTCTTGTATAATACAGCTGTTCACGGATGTAGTGAATGGAACCAGACGTCTGCCTTTAAAATCTCCTCAGAAAGTTCTTCCATCAGATGGTTCTGGTGGCGCCGCCTGACGCCTGAGACGCTGTTCTACCAGAGTTCTGAGAAGATTTTGGACCGAAAATGAAATCCATTCATGGTGGAGGGATACATGCAGGGCGTCGTGAGGTAAAATAGTCCTCAAAGAAAAGTGATTCAGATTCGCTATTTTACGCCATCAACATCCATATTAACATTTGACGTAATAAAACGTCTGGATTTTTGTTGGAGACGTCTGGTTCCATTCACCTCCACCGGAAAGAAATCAGAGTCTCTACAATGAACTGTTTCACACCAAACACTGAATAAAGCATACTTTGGCATGTTTGACCTGTAAGGGGGAAAAACAAAGTTATATGCTTTTAAAATTTTATTAAATGCTCGGGTATCATCAACAACCAGTTTATCATAGGTAAATAAAGTGATAGAAACATACTTATTACTTTACGTATCTTCAAGGGAAAAAAAACGAGATGAGCTATGAGTAGTATGGCATCTCTACGTAAGAAAAGGTGAGAAAGATATAAGGGATATGTTCATAGTTGGCGAGTGGACAGACCGTGTCAGACACATTAATACATTAATCAAGATCTGATTATCTAAAGTGATAACTTCCACTATCTTTCCCTACTACCTGCAATGCAGTTATGATAAAAACATATTTGACCTTTTGTTAAAAAAAAAAACCAGAACAATAATAAAATATTGACACAATTTACATTACAGTACACTTGTTCCGTTCTATTTCTAACTTAGACTCTATATATAAAAATTTCCCACGGTGCTAACAGGGTAAATATCAATGCGGCGAGGACTCGGCCTCCTTCTGCTGAAATTCAGTTGTAATTCGGCGACGTCCGGGTCTGTTTCCGGAACGTCTGCCTCCTGTAAACTTGCTGTTGGAGTCACTGGCCACTTTATCGGAAACACCCCCCCGGTAGCTCCACCTTGCAGATGGACAGACGTCCTCTGGACCTCCATTAGTCAACAGTGGTCAGGATTAGAGCACAATATTATAACGGAAAATAAATTCGTCATTTGGCGACGCTGAAAATAATTGTCCAGAAATGGACAACAAAATTCTACTATTCTCTTCTATACGGACTGTGCCATAACAGTTGTTTATTTTTGGTTTTGTTAATTTCCATATTTTTCCAGTATGTAACTTTTACAAATTTCCAAATTATTTCCAATTAAATCTGATATTTTTAGCATATTTCAAGAAATGCGCCAGTAGAGAAAGATCTAGAAATAAGTCTTACAATCTTCTTCTCGACATCATAATCTCAAAAAAGATAAATAATAGATACACAGACTGAATTTCATATGTGCAGATGTCAGTTTTTTCTGTTTTTCTGTCTCTACTACCATGCCCCTGCTGTCCTGAATCTGAAGTCTGGTGGTCCTATGGTGGTCCCCTTCCATTTAAGGACAATGATAAGTTAATGGGCAACATTCAGTAACCATAAACTACAGAGTGTTTCCGATAAAACGGCCAACAAGTGCATCTACAAAGCAGGTTGACCTAATGAACCAGCAGGTAGCTCTCGAGGAGCAAGACTGGATAAAGTCCTTATTACTGATTATCTAAGAAAGACTTCTTCAAATTTAAGTGCTGGTCCTTCCCTCTTCATGCTACATCCGACTCCAGGCTTACAAGCTGCAAGTCTTGTCCGCTCTAATAGCATGAAGATGGAGGCACAAAGTAAAGCTTATTCTTGGGATTTGTTTTTGTCATTTTTTACAGCTTCAATTGTACTGACTGTGTAACCTGCCGACAAAGAGTCCACAATCCTGAAACTCGTCCAACACTATCGAGACCAGTGTCCAACATGCACAGATTTAAACAAAACACTGATCTTCCTGTTATCTTTCTTTTATCTCCTTATGCTACTTATGCATTTTTTTTACACTGAAGAGCTTCAACATCCCCACACTTGCTCTAAGTGAACATCAACTACACATTATACATACCAGAGACAGAGTAATTCTACAGAGCATTTTGTTGTGTTACAGTAAGCATTACTGTTAGGGGAAAGTACTGTATTAGTTACATCACTACAGATTCACCTAACGCCAGCCGAGGAGCCTAGGTTTTCTTCAACGCACACAAGGGTACAGGATCCTTTTGAAGATTAGCCGGGGGGTGGATAAGAGATAGGGGACGCCGATATCTTTATAAAAGATGTCTGCGATGCGTTCGTAAGTTTTGCGTGGAGAGGTTCAATTTGGAACTTCGTCTATGAGAGTAATCTAGTTATGATGATGGTGATGATGAGAGCAAGAGAAAGGAATAAGCTCTAAAAGCACTCAAAAGACTTACAGAGGGTCAGGTACCAAGTCAGGTCTCTATACTTTCATGCAAAACTCTTTTTTCCTACTACACCAAAAGTCTTTAGGTTTGATTACTGAAGAGCACTCAGTGACTGTATTGTATTTGCAGGGTTGACATATTCCCTTTACCCTCCACCCTTTTGAAAAATTTTCCCGCTGTCAATTTGAAACACAGCGTTCTCCCTCGCCTCAGTTCTGCCAATTTTCCCCGACAAGTTCTTTTATGTCTCGTGAGGAGTGCTGCGTTCCAGAAACGTGAGGGACAGTGTCTACAGGAAAATGCTCTGTTGGACAAATGGGAGCTTCTGTGAATGAGGGCCGAGAGGAATCTACGAGACTGCTTCCCACAGACTAGACATCTCAGCCGGTCCACGCGGTAACTGACCTTGGGACAGTGTCTGGCTGCTATGTGGACCACAAGTGCTGCTCGTCGAGAAAACATAGTAAGAAAACAGAATGGACAAGGAAACCGTTTGAGAGGGACCTGCCAAGAGAACAGTCTATACAGTTCAAGTCCTTCTGGGGAACCCAGTTCATACACAACCCTGCTACTGCCACCGCCTCGTCTGATCCTCAGGAGCATCGCCATCTTCCTCCGAAATTTCCTCTGTCTCCTGCGAATCGCTCTTCTCCTTCGTTTCTGAAGTTTCCTCCTTTCATTTCTCTTCCTTTCCCCAGCTGAGAGAGCCCCCTGTTCCCCGTCCATTTTTGCGGTCCGGCTCCATTCGTAGCCTATCTTCTCTCTCCCGATCCGTCTTTTTTTTTTTTTCTTGCGTCGCCGCAGCTCTTCTTCGCTGTAAAGGCCGTGATGGTGGTGATGGTGGTGGTGGTGGTGGTGTGGATGGATGTCATCTGGGTGCTGCTGGGGATGGGAGTGGTGGTGATGCCCCGGTGGAGGCATCACCAGGGGATGAATGGGCAAGTTTGGGTTGAGCGTGTGTCTTTGGCCAGACTGATACATTGGCTCCCCTTTCACCCCGCTGTGCTGATGGTTGAGGGATGATATGGAAGAACTTGAAGGCAGAGGCTGGGAGTAATGGGTGGTGTTGGAGGAGGAAGGGAGAGGTGTACTGGTTTCGGGTATGTAGAACAGAGGCGAGTACCCAGCTTGTGGCTGAGGAGGTGGCTGTTGGTGTCTGTGCAGGACCCCGCTATGAGGCTGCTGTTCCCCTTGGCTTCCACTGCTGGGCGCAAGCTGGAGCAAAGCATTCGTGGCAGCTTCACTTTCAGATATTGAAGCAGTAACATTGCTGTCTTCTCCAGTGACATTACTGCCCCCTTGAGGTGTCCCTTGACCATTACGTGTCAGGCCATGTTGAGATAGCCTGTGTCGAGTAAGGCTGTTGGAATACGCAAAGGCCTTCCCACACACTTCACAAGAAAACAACTTGTCACCACCTCCTTCATGCACCGTTTGGTGATGCGCCGTAAGATGGAAGTGATGGCGGAAGGATTTCCAGCATATAGCGCAAGTGTAGAGCCTGGGAGCAGGCTGAGGATTTCCTCCTTGGGGTTTGACGTCTTGTGAATACGAGTAAAATGATGAAGAGCTGCCCTGACCCCCCTGGATCATGCTCCCACTAGCAGAAGGATAAGTGTTGAGGTTTTCTCCTCCAGGTGTTGTTGGTACTTCTTCCAGTTCCCCTTTCTGGTGCAGCTTTCCATGTCTTTTAAGGCTCTGGGCATATCCAAAGTCCTTCCCACAAAGGATACATTTATAGTTTTTCTCTCCAGAATGCACTGTATTGTGCTTGCTGAGGTGAAACGCTTCTCTGAAGTATTTGCCGCACACTGTACAGTGATGAGGCTTTTCTCCGGTGTGTATGCGGTCATGCCTTCGCAGCGTTTCTCTTCTTGCGAATCCTCGACCACAGATGCTGCATAAATAAGGCCGAACTTCCCCAAGGACCCCACCTGTTCTGTGAGAGTGCTGTCTCCTCTTAGGAGCTTCTGCACCTGGAGCACCAGGTTCCTTCTTTTTTCGGGGCTTCCGGGGACGTTTGGGTTTTCCGCCTGGAGTCTGCTGGTTTGGCTGTTGGCTGGGACCTAAGGCATCCTGGGTCGCACCGCTTCTAAAAGATCGGTCCATGCCGGATGTTGACGATGGACCCCCTGGTGATGAAAGAGGGCCTAAACCAAGACCTCCAAGAAGCCCCCCAATTATATCCCTTCTGTCGTCTCCTCGACCCCCACCACTATTGATATCAGCACCCATACAATTTGCCGCTGCAGCAGTGATAGCAGAAATAGCATTATTGACAGAGCTTGTGACATCATCTTCAGAATCATCTAGCAGAGAAGACAGGGGTAAATGTGGCTGCTGATGGTGATGCTGTTGACTTTGGCTTTGTGGGTGAGGGTGCAGAGTAGGGGCTAAAGGTGCCTTTCTAAGTGCTGGACCTCCTAAGCCTCCGCCACATGAGGATGTTCCAGAGTACAGGTTGCCTTGAGATCGCTGGTCCTTGTAGTTATCGCTGTAACCGTCACTCCGGTAAGGCCCTGCATAACAAACCACATCAGTCATATTAATGCTGCTTGTAGAAACATCTCATATTACAGCACAAACATCACATTTATTTGGTTCATATACATATTATTCTGTCAAAACTATGTTACTCACCCACCGCACTAGTTACCATTCCATCACTGGAAGCCCCTGTCTTATTGCTCTTGCCACCAATGGGGTTACTGCTGTCATTCTTCGGCCTTGGGCCCCTCCCTGACTTCCCACAGGTACCAGAGGCTGCGTGGTTTAGCAAAGAGGTGCTCTCACGGAAACAGCGACCACAAGCCGGACAACGAAAGGGCTTCTCCTCGTGTATCTTTTCGTGACGGGTGAGAGATTCACGCCGATTAAATGCTCGGCTACATGTACTGCAGGCATAGGGGCGCGCACCAGAGTGAATTACACCATGTTGGAGCAGGTGCCCTTTCTTTTTGAACCCTTTGCCACAGTCTGAACAATGGAAAGTCTTGTCAGGGCTGGGACACGAGGATGATGCTGACCCTTCCTGGGTTGAATGGGGAATACTTGGATCTGCAGGGTGTAAAATAGGATTAACAATGCTGCTCCTGGTACCTGCCGTGCCCGCTGTGGTCAGCTCATGACTCCGCATGTGTCTGCGCAGGCTGGATAAGTGTGTGAAACTTTTGCCACACTCTCCACAGTGGTACAGCATATCTTGCTCAGCGTGAGATGAAGGAGGGTGCATGGAACCATGGTTGTCTGTTTTAGAGCTATTTGTCACCAAGACAGAGGCTGATGTGGATGAGGGAGCAGAAGAAGAAGATGATGACACAACTGAGGAGGAAGATGAAGGGGTTAGGTGGGAAGGAGGATCTCCTCCGATACCCGACATACCAATGCCCCCACCTCCACCAAGGCTGGAAGTATTATCTTGATTGAGACCCCCTGAATTGCTACTGCTGCTGGGGTTAGGATTTGCAGAGCTGTGATTGTTGCTGCTGCTGTTGTTGTTGCTGTTGTTGTCGGCCTTCCGCTGAGGCAAGTAGCCAGCCATTGCTTTCTTTCTCCTTCCTCCTCCACTTCCACTTCCTCCGGGTCCGCCGTCTCCTTTCCCGTCATCCTTAGAGAGGGACAGGTGCAGAGGCAGTGGAAGCGGCAAGCCAGCTTCCTGTTGCATTAAAGATGCCAGCTGGTTCGAGGAGAGAACAGGAATCCCTTGAAAGTCGAAACTACCCAAAGAAGAAGGCTGAGAGGAAGAATGAAGAGGGTGATGCGGATGAGGGTGGGGGTGTGACAGGGTGTGAGGGGGTAGTTGTTGTTGCGGCGGTGGTGGCGGCTGCTGCGGCTGTGGCAGGCTAGTCGAGTGGCTGTGCGTGTGGGAGGAGTGGAGCGCAGGGGGCGGAGCAAGGCCAGAACCTGCCTCTCCACCAGTTTGGCCCAGCCCGAGGCCGAGATGGTTGTGGCTGCCTTGTTGGACCAAAAACTGCTCTAAGCTGGAATTGGCCGGTACTCCAGACAGAAAATACTGATTAGCTGCTAACATGCAGCTAAATTGTTGATGCAAGCTTCGTGCATCAGACTGGGCTCCTGCCAACTGGTGACCCAGGGAAGTCACAGTACTACTGTTGGGAGGGTTGTTGGAGCTAGATACAGAACTTGAAGGAGATGGGGATGACGAGGAAGGCCCTGGGGATGGCTGAGGGATGGAGAGACCCGGATGCAATGGGGGAGGTGGTGGTGGAACAGATGATACCAGTCCTCCAATTCCTCCTGCACTCCCTCCACTTCCGCTGCCACTCGCGAACTGGTCGAACCGTCCGACTCCTGGATGCAAATGTTCTTGTGCTAGGGCTGCTTCGGTTGGATGAAACGAGCGCAAAAACTGAGGATACCCACTTACATGACTTCCCCCGCTGCTGCCACTCCCAGACATTTTGCTTGACTTTCGTGAAGACTGCGAGGATGAAGACAGGGACTGCTGCTGCAGGGGTGGGGGAGGAGCACTCATTTTTGCAAAAATGGATGCTGAATCAGTAAAGGCACTGCTTCTCGATCCCTGGAGTGGGCCCAAGCCCAGTCCAGATAAAATAGCTCCAGAAGTTTCTGCTTGCTGCTGCTGTTGCTGCTGCAGTTGGTGTTGGTGAAGCTGTACTTGCTGCTGGTGTTGTAATTGTCGCTCTAATCCAAGACCTTTGAACTGATGGGCTTGGTGTCCACTTAGCATCTCTATGATGTCCACATTGTATTTTCCAAACTGGAACATTTCCCAGTCACTGGAACATGGGTGTGCAGGGGGGGCGGGGGGCTACACCTTCTGCTCAAAGAGCAGCGACAAGTGCGTTAGGATTGCCGGATGAGATGCGACAACGACAAGCAGATCTCTTCAACAGAAACTCTGTAGTGGGTTAATGTGCTGCTAGATATGACAGTTACCAACTCTTCCCACTTTATAGCCAACTGCGCAAAGCAAAGAATGGCTTTCCTCTATGGATTGTGATATTCCAAAGTTGCATTTGATTTAAAAAGTCTTTAACAGTTCTCTGGTTTCAGTGCTTTGTTGGAACTTGTTGGAATCATTGTCTCAGATTAATAAACGTCTTTTATTTTCACACATCAAGCGTTTTCCTTATATTGCACACAAGTCAGTTCCTCTTTATCTTCAGTCTCTGAATTTCATGTAACAAAGTTGTGGAGAAAAATCACAATGTGACACTTTCTTTTCACATTTTCAGAGAGGCTCTTTAAGTGCCTTATGTTGCCTCTTTCAGAGAGAAAAACGCAGCCAGTCAGTTGCTGCGTCTTGCTCGGCTACATGCTTGAGCTCCTCACCATCCCAGATAAGGACGGCTCGCTCTAAGTGCCATGTGTTGCATTCATTACAGTCAGTGAATCAATTTTTTATCCGAATGATAAACACCCATGTTTCAGTAAAACATGCGCACCGTCGTCTCCACTGTTGACAGAAACGTCCTCCTCCGCCTATCTTCTCTCAGAGGCATGGGAATGTTCTCCATGCAACTTCTCTTCTCACTGTGAGACAGACAAGGAGAAACATAACAAATCAACCGGTGTGTCCTACAATACCGGCAACACCAGAAAAGATTAACAATCCCACTCTGAGTACAATTATTTAGTTGTTCATAACATTACTATGCATTTATAACTACATTCATTTATCAACAATTTACATTAATGATAATACAATTGTACAGTATAATGCACTGTACTTCACTAACTCAGTATAAATGAAAGCAACCAGATTATAATTTAAGATGTTTGGGCCATCCACTGGCTCATCATGAAACTATGTCACACTGGATTATATGTGTAAAAAAACAAATAGGGATGAATGTAATATATTATTATATATTTTATGCGTGATTTGTGGATACATTTAGAATGTCTTCCTCAGTAATACACACATATATGTAAATATATGTAAATATATATGTGTGTATTACTGAGAAAGACATTCCAAATATATATA
>JBBJLR010000007.1:1094131-1107628 GCA_037577145.1 Brachypetersius gabonensis | reverse complement strand
AACCTGATACAACTTCAGTACCAGCACAGTACAGTTTAGAACCCGATACAACTTCAGTACCAGCACAGTACAGTTTAAATACAGCAAGGTTCCTGTGGAAAAGCTCCCCAGGTTATCTAAAACTAGGCCAAAATGGAGCCTTGTGACATTTTGACCCACCCTGCCAGAACTATGAAACTGTCTACCAAGCCGAGCCCTGCCCACGCGAACCTCTGGCCAGCGAGGAGCGAATGTGTGGTGGTGGGGGGTCAATACTTTATAATTCAATTCCTGAACATGCAGAAGACCACCCTTCCCCTGCCTCTGACAGTAATTAGGCAGTGTGTGCTCTGCTATTCCTATACAGGTGGGTGGGCCGGCGTTGGGCCTCGGGGGCAGCCCCACAGAGAGAACGCACTCAGCCGTTATAACAGCCTGAAATTACAGCCTGCGTGCAGACTTTAAAAACCCGCTTACTGCGGAGATCACGCTCTCCAGAACCACAGAAAAGCCCCTCGATTAAATACAACCTTCAACCTTTTATGGCCAGAAGCTCACTGTGGACACTTCAGCAGCAACTGTTTTAACGCCACGCTTAATGTAAACCAAACTAATATCGGGAGCTTTTACATCTCATGGAGCTATCGTCCCTTATTAGCACGGTGCTCCAAATACAAACCCTGCACAGTATCTGGAAATGGTCAGTAAATCTCCAACAGACTCGGACACTGCACAACTCACAGCTAATTTCAGTGTGAGAAGCCAGAACTGTTTGCAGTGGAGGTGAATGGAGCCAGATGCCTGCCTCTAAAATCCCCTCAAAATTCTTCCATCATATGGTTTGTGTTGCACCGCCTGAGACGTTGTTCTACCAGAGATCTGAGAAGGTTTTGGTTCCAAAACTAAACTCATTTATGGTGGAGGGATACATGCAGGGCGTCTTGAGGTAAAATAGTCCCCAAAGAGAAGAGATTTCGTTCAGATTCACTATTTTACACCATCAACATCCATATATACAACTGCATTAGTGCTGGAGGCGTCTGGTTCCATTCACCTCCACTATATTAGTGTTGGAGACGTCTGGTTTCACTCACCCCCACTATTGGACTCACTAAAGATGCCGTTCCAGTGACATCATACTAATTACAACCTAAAATGATGTTTAAAAATGTATCATTCAACTTGCCAGTCATTGGCATCCAATCTACTACAAGTTACAGAACAGAAGAAAAAAAATTCAGTTTAATTTTTGCTAATATACTTTATTTATTTAAATAACTTACATGGACACAAAAAATGCCCCTTAGTCCACCCAGAAACCTCATGAAATGGCGAAAGGTTACCCGTACGCGTGGTCCGACCAGAGTTCAGAAGTGTTGGAGGGTTTCCTTGGGAAATGTAGGCCCCGTACTGAAAAGGCTGGACATTGCTGGATGTCCGCTGAATTGGACACGCTCTGAAAGTAACCAGTGTCGACGATGAGACACTAGAGTGGAGCTCTAATATACAAAAACTGGGTTTAAAAAGATGGCCTTGAGTCGGTTCGTTAGAAAATGAAGTTTAAAAAAAGGAAGATGGTCTACGACTGTGATGAGACAATCATGTCTGAGGACCAAAAGGGAATTCGATTAAAAATATGACCTGCATGCCCTTGATCTGATCCTTCTGGTTCATCCACATCTAGAAGCTCATCTGGGGATCATTTCTTTGAGGAAAAAAAAAAAGTAAATCAAGATGAAAACATAACAGTCATGAGAGAACGGACATGGAAAAAGACATGAATTTTTTTTAAAGGTGTATTTCAGACCACATTTAAACCCTTTCTTTGTTGTCCTGCTTCTTTAACTTCTTGACTATTTCACACACACGCTAAGCAGCTCTTCACCAGCTGCACTGAAACTTCACAGCATCTGGAAGTTTCCGTACTTCCACATTTGTCACCAATTTGTGGCGTCTGGTAATGACGGACCCCCTCAGGATGCTTCAGCATTTGCTCAGCCTGTGAGCTTCGGTCACCTGGACGAGACTTTGGGAGTTTTGGGACATGAACACTCCGATCTCTCACACTCGATTAAAACACAATACATGGAAGAAAGGTAGCCCACGAAAAATAAAGGAGAAATAATAAAGCCCCCTAAAAAAACAGAAGAAAAAGTAACATGAAACATGTTGAAAGTGATGCAATGAGTCCAGGCATCTTCCTAATTATAGTCGCCTCAGAGCTCGTTTTTTATCCGTTTTCTTCTTCGCAGCTATGCTGCTGCTACTGTTTGTGCCGCTGGTGAGGCTGCCGTTTGACCCGCCTGCTCCGGACGCTGCGGCGGCCACGCGCTTGCTTGGGTCTCCTGCATGTTTTTTGGGTTGGGGTCCATCCCCAGCCTCCTGAAGAGCTCCCGAAGAGCCCCCCATGGCATGGATCTCAGTCAGGAGGTGGGCTCGAGACGCATATTCCGCATAGTCCTCCAACAGTAACCTCCCAGCCTCCTCGTTCAGAGCCGACTCAGGATTAGGGTGGATCAGTAGGCACTTAATGGTCTGAGAGCAAAAGAGAGCGAGAGAGAGCAAAAAACAGATTTACAGAGTGAGAGATGCAGAGAGATATACATATATGTATAAAGAAAACAAGATATACAAAGAGATAGAGAGAAATATAAAGACAGAGACAAAGATGAACCATGTTACAAATCATACACAATATTACTTTACTGTGTGCTTGGAGTTCCTTGACCAGGCACAGCTCTTGGTGAAGTGTATTGAGTCCAGCAAAGTGTAATATTTGACTAAATATCAAATCAAAGTAATAAATAAGCAAATCTTTTCTTTACTATTTGACCACTATAATTTATCAGTAGTGCGATTTATCAATGTCCGGAATAGTGTTGCTCCGATCGATCGGTATCGGCCGATAATCACATTTTACGACTCGATCGGCACTCGTTAAACTTGACCGATCTTAGGAATCGGTCACAATTGATGACGTCAATGCATGAGGGCGTACACGACAAGTGGGGACGTAAATATTTTGGCACCGCAGTCAGTACTCGAGTTGAGGGGGGTCATCCCCCATGAAATAAAAACAGTCAAAATCACCCCCTTTTTAAAACGAACACCCCCCCGTTCCATCCCTTGTGCTATTTTATCAGTCAATGCATGGTCTATTGAGTAAAGTACCACGAGCAAGACAGGTGTTTTTGGGTAGTGAACAGTACATTTAGAATCTTTCACCGTGTTTGTTAACTGTATCGAACTGTTCAAGGGGGAAGAATTGAATAGTATATAGTACATTGAAAGTCACCAACAGTGACTTTAATGACATTCAGGACTCTAGTTGACTAGTTACTCCGGTCATTGATCCTCAGAATTGGAGTCACTGACGTAACATCCACACCATGCATGTTGTTTTAGGATAGTAGAATATATTAATTATGTTTTCGCTTAAACAGTAAAAAGGGTACACAGTTCTTCCACCACGTGCACTGTCATCAGAACAAAATATGTTTGATAAACAATCAAATTCACCCCCCCCCGCCAAATTTGTTTTTACAACTCAACTTCTGGCCGCAGTCATGTCATCGCCGGTGTGGAATTACTATGACGTTTCGAGAAACAATGAAAAATTTGCTATTTGCCGTTTATGTTCCAAAGAAATCTCACGTGGAGGTGCATTGTCCAAAACATTTAATACAGTATTACTTTATCTGAAAAAAAGTTAATGGTGATCAGAGAGCTTACATATCAGTTATATAAACTTGAAGCATCAGAATCGACATTGGTATCGTCTGATTACCATGACAAAAAAAATCGGTACTTGGTATCGGTGGCAAAAATCCTGATCGGAGCATCCTTAGTCCGGATAGATTATGCTTTTCTGAGCAAAATAGCACATGCCACCAGAGATTCTGCAACATGTGGCAGCTACATATAATCTACTCGATTTGAGTTTTTGCCATAAATCACCCACCCCTAAAATAAAAGACAAATAAACGTCCCTCTCAGTATCCAGTTTGACTGCAAGAAACTATTGGGCAGGGTGTCAGCCTCTCGCTCAAAGTTTGGTTATGCATGTTTCAGATCCTCTTTGTGACTCACTGGGCCGTTTGTGAAGAACAGACCCAGGGATCTGGAGCGGGCCATGCTGGATGAATTAAGTCGTCTTTTTATTAACAAAACAGATTATGGAGAACAGACTGTAGTTGGAAGTAAAAGACCAAATATAAATGCACTTTACCTGTTTGACATGGCAGAATAGAAGCGATGGGGGTGTGCTACTTACCAGCAATACATGCCTGAGGCCCAGTTCTGCCTTCCAGTCTCTCTTCAGAACGTTGACACAGATTTCGCCCTTGTGCCCGACGTTTGGATGGAAAATCTTGGTCAGGAAATAGCCCCGGGGTGGTACAGCAGGAAAATCCTTGCCCAAGACCAGCCGCATCCTGAACACTCCTCCGGCATATGGGGTCCCTTCTATTGAGAAAAAAGGAAAAATACAAAAAGGGAAAATCTTAGCGTTGCACATTAAATGTGTATTTAAATCTTGCTTCAGGGCGCAAGTTTGCAGTTGTGAGCCCCTTTCACACACACGTTTATTCATGAATTTGAAAGTATTTAAAAGGGATACGAATGAAACTGGTGTTGAAATCCCATTAAAGCTGATACAGTTTCACAGCTGGTGTTAGGAGGCGTTTATGCTTGTAGTTTGGGTTCTTTTGGTCTGGACTGGATTTTAGTTCTGGTTTCACATTGATGTTTAAAATTAAACCAAAAGATGTAAACCAAAGTAGTACATGTAAAAACGGTTTTTGTGCAGTTTAAGTGTGGGTTATATAAATGACACAATGCCTGAACTTTGTCAGTAAGAGTCTCCCAATAACATCTTGGACTGAGGGAGAAAAGAGCTAATAGTGCACCAATCAGTTCAAGTAAACAGGCAATAGTACACATTACAGATTAAAATCAGTAGCAGAGTCGCACAGTGTTCGAAACCACAAAGCGGCTGTGTGATATTTTAACTGAGACACATGCTTGCTACAGTAGCCATGTAACTTAGCCAAAAGTAAGGCAGTAAACGCTGGGGTGGGGAAATTAGATTTTTGGCCAAACTACAGCTTTAACAGTGCAGCAAGAGTAAAGAATTACTAACCTGGACCCTCAATAGCAGTGAGAAGCTCTGTAATATCTTCCTCGCTGGGATAAATTTTGATCCCTTCCGGCGGGTCTGCAGCCAGCGCAGAGACTTCTTTATACACTAGTCTCAGAACTTGAGGGGGCAGGTTCTCCACATTCGAGTTCTGTTGGACGGAAGCAGAGAAATACAAAAAATTAAGTTTGTCCAACTGGAAAATTTAGTCCATTTTACACCATTTAGAGATGTGAAATTACTAACTGCACGGATACCTCAAACAATGCATCCACACAATTCAGCAAAAGAAAATTAAGGCTATAATAATTCCCTGGTGTATTATTAAAGGGTTCTACAAATGAAACAGGCTATTTTATGTTATTGTTCCTGTAAGACCAACATACGTGGGCTAAATTAGCACTTTTCTGATTGGCTGTCCTGTATGGTGCCTCATTCAAGTAGCATGACGCTTTTTGAAACTTCAGTGTGAGTGGGCGGGGCTAAACTGTTTTAGGCTGAATAAGCAAATATGTAAATTGGTTTCATGACATCACAAAACAGCTCATTTAAAGCAGGTTGGTTTTCCTCCCAACTCTGTATATATGTACAGTTTATATTGTATAACTTCAGCCGTTTAGGTTCAACACCATCCTTTTGTTTAAGAAAAAGCCAAGAACATTTATGGACACTTTAAATATTTAGGAATGACAAAATGTAGTATAACCACAAATCTAGTATTCCACATTTCCACAAAAGATCAAGCAGTCTCCCTTATGTAATGCCAAGGTTGATGTGCTTTGACAAAAATGTCACAGGATCAATACCATAATGCAGCTGATCAATGCGCTATGTCCACAATGAAGAGAAATCTTCCAGCTCGGAGGCGAGAAAAGCCTGAACGTGTCGGTGCGCGGAAGAAAGGTTGCTGCTTTTTAAGCGAGAAGGTGGTATTTAAGGTGTTTAGCTGAGAGAAAGATTGATTGGAGATTAGAGACTGGGTGGATGTGATGAGAAGAAAATTGGTGGCAGGTGCAGAAGTGGGCGCAGCGATGAAAACGAGGTAGTTCTGAACGCTGCTTGAATTACCGGCAAGTGCTTTCATAAGAACATTTGAGGCACATCATTTATATAGGAACAAACAGAACCTAGAACCTTTACGCCTTGTTTAAGGGTCTAGACCAGGTAGGAGGACACGTTATCATATTACAGATTAAAACTGTAATGCCACAGATTGACCAAGGTTTATAAAAAACTAATTAATAATAAAAAAGCTCTGGCTACGTGCTACAGACGAACCACTGCTGGGACTATAAAGGATGCAATGCTTATTTTTTTTATGATGACAAAAAAGACGCACCACTTAAATGAAAGTCTCAGGAAAACCTTTTGACCTGTAAAGTAGATTTGCATTATGGGCAGTTTGTCATTTTAAGGAATGATATCATGCTTCAAATGTTCCGCTTTATTAAGTGGTTAAGATGTAAACTGAGCCGTTAGGAGTAGGTTTGGGGAGAAATGCTCCGTTTGCAGTGGTGGTGAAGGTTGAGATGTTAAGTCAGCTTCTCTCTTCTTCACCACTAGGGGTGTGTGATCCAACATCTCCAATCCTGATCTGCCTTTGGAGAAACAATTCTCACAGAAATACTCTGTACTTTGATGGATAAAAATGTGTTTGCGATATTGGAATAAAAATGACTAGCAAATCTGTAAAACAGGAATTACTTTGCCCCCTACCACCCTTTCATTCTCAGAATCAGAAAGCTGTACTGATTCCAGAGGAAATTGCTCATTACATTTATGGCATTTAGCAGACGCTTTTATCTAACTACAGGGGGCAGTCTCTCCCTGGAGCAACATGGGGTTAAGCGTCTTGCTCGGGAACCTAGTAGTGGTTTTGCTGATGGTAGGTTTTAAACTAGGGCTGAAACGATTATTCGAGTAACTCGAATGATTAGATTACAAGAAATTCTTTGCCTCGAGGCTTCGTTTAATTAGTGGGACTACTTAAATCCCGCTCCCGCAGAATTTCTGACGATTCCCTCCCGTTCCCGGTCATATATGAAAGTTAAAAAACGATCAATGTTCTGTTATTGTGTTAGTGGCGCACACTGGCTGTGAAAAACTAAGAGCCGCAAAAAGCACCTCGAGACCAGCTCGACCTCCTCATTCGTGTAGTGGATGGAAAATGTGCCGAATATTGCCAACAAGAAAAAATAGGGCGGCAATATTGTGTTTTTTTAGCCTGTAGCAGAGTGCATCAATTTGCCTAAAAATTTAAATAAAAATTTAATCCGTATTTAAACTGTAAACCAGTTTTGACCATTTAATGCTAAAAATAATCAATAAATAATTTATTCAAATTGATAAACATTTAAACTCAGGAGCATAATAACATTTAAAGATCATTTTATATTTTACAAACAAATCTTCATGCATACAGAGAGAAAATGACAAAATAAAGAACAGGACGTTTTATTGTTTTCTTTACTGTCAATAAGGATACCATGTACATCATAAATGTTTCCCAGAAAGGTTGATTAAATTGGTTTAGTTCTGGAGCCAATAAGTCAAAGGTTTTAAGTTTTGATCTAATAAAAATGTTGAGTTTGAATAAAAACCTTTTTTGTGAGGAATAACAGCCAATTGCTTGCTCATTTTAAGAGGCATTTCATGTTGCATAACCCACTATTGATAGCTGTTTAAAAACACAAAAGTATTCATTCAATTTATCGATGAAAAGAAAAAAAATCGACAGAATACTCGATTCCAAAAATATTCTATAGTTGCAGCCGTAATTTAACCCCATGACCTCTTGGTACACAGGTGAGTATCCTACCCACTAGGACACCCACTGAAGCTGATTGAACACTAATCCAGAAGCAGCTAGTATTTAGGGAGCTGCACCAGTGACCAGAAAGTTGTGGCCTCAAATCCCAGGACTGCCAGTGGCACTACTGTGGTACTCTGATTGCCAGTCAGGAACACAGAGCCCAGGGAGGAGTGTGTGGGGACGGTCAATTGCTCAAGCAAGAGAGCCTCAGTGGTGCCACTACCAGTCTTGGGAATCAAAGCCACAAACTCCTAATCGCATGGGACTACTCCCTAACCACCATCTGTCCCAGAAATCCCACCGATTTTACTTTTACTTATTAAAAGTATCAGTGTCAGTATAACATTTACGATATTATTGAGTTTTTAACTGAAGTAAGCCGGTGGTATCGGCCGTTTGTCACTACAACCCGTTAGCTGCTTGACTAGTTAGCCAGTGAGCTAGAGGGAAGGAGGAATTCTTCATGTCCACCTTAAATGGTGCAACGGTTTAAAGGGGAGCCCCGAAAGCTGTAACGCAAGACCTGCCAGATTTAAGGTGGAATTACAGGTTCGATTGAGAAGACTCCAGCTAGCTACCCGCTATAGTAGCAGGACAGAGTGTTGTTTTACTGATTATGGGGCTGTTCTGGACTTACCATCCCGGCGGTTCTGAGGGAGGAGAGAGCAGAACCCGGTCCAGGCGGCAGACTCTCCGGTAGCCGGGCAGAACACTGGTCTCTGACCGAGCAGAGGGAGCTGGAGGCGGCGGGAGCTTAGAGGGTCGAGTCCTGGCTAGCCGAGTCTATCTGAGGCGGCGGCGGAGTCGAACATCACTTCAGAAAACACTAATAATGAGCTTAAAGTGAATGAATGAAGAAATAGTCTTTTTCTGGATCTTTCTCGTACAAAAATACGGAACCTGGAGTCTCAGAGCCAGCTAGTCGATGCTAACCTAGCTAATGTTCCTCAAAACTGCCCAAACAGCTATGCCCGCGGCCTTTTCACTCTACAAAAAAAGTGCGTGGATAAAATAAATTATAATACAATAAAAAAATAGCCTCCTGTGGCACTGTTCGTGTGAGCTGTGGACACAAACGTCCCGAACTCAGAGAGCTAGCTAGCCGTTTTTTCCCTGACACAGGAACAAAAATACAGGCACGTAGAAATGCCAGAGTGAGTTCACGCAGCCAATCAGATCTCCGTATAAATACTGCGTGTGCGAGCAACCGGGCCGCTTTGACCAATCACGCCCATCGAAGGACCTGACGTCACTGTCCTGGGCGGTCCCGCTGACCTGTTAAAGTGGAGAATGTGAAAAATGCTCTGCTCTGATTGGTCAATTTGAAAAACTCAGACCCGCCTCCGATGTGACTGTGGCTGTATAAGTGAACTGTTAAGTGGGAAAGAAAAAGTGGCAAAATTTCTGGCAGCCGAAGAAACAGAGTGGTAAGATGATGAAAATATGAGAGACATGATCTTTAGTGGAAGTCATTTTAATCTGTGGAATCAGAAATATTGCTGTCACACTGGCACCCCGTGAAATGTGCAAGCCCTCCTCAGTGCAGAATTCCTCCACTGTTTTCTCTTTCTGAACCCACTTTATCTTCAACCCCACCAGTCTATCATAGGGGTTAAGGTCTGGGGACCTGCAGGGCCATATCAGAAGTTTGATTCATTGTATTGTTTTCAGTATCAGAATCAGAAATCTTTACTGATCCCTGAGGAATTGGACATATTTTTAAAAGTGATCCAACCAGAAGATCAAACCGTGACTGAGTTTTAGCAGTGTTTGACAAGCAGTCCAATTTTTATTTAAAATCTGGTGCTCTTAGTGGGAGTTCATGAAGCCACCTATCCAAACAAGGTTCAATGCAGGCCCAAAACACCACAGATCCTCCACCAAAAACAGCCTCTATCTCCTTGGAAATTCTCTCAGCATATTTTAATGTAGGAACCAATAAAATGTGTGTGATTTAAGATTAAACCAATGCTCATCTATGTCAGAAAACATTAGAGATCCCTTCACAGTGCAGAAATACTGACTGGATAGGATTTTATCACTCTGCTATACTTTTTATTGTTCTTAAGTGTTTCGTCAGTCATGTAAACCTGTTTGTGTGTCTGTTTTTCTTTCTAGATGCAAAGGATTCTTTAGGAGCCTAGACTTGGTCCCTGGTTGGTGCAGCATGTTCCCTCCTCTAGAGGGCGCTACAGTACACTCCTCAGTCTCCTGCCCTCCACCCCCGATCTGTACTATTAGAGACTAAATGGTGCTAAATATACAAACTCGCACAAAACCACTCCCGTTCCGCACACAATCCATAATCCAGTAAAGAAATTCATGGCTGTGCTCCTGCCCATTTGTCTACATTATTTAAAGCATTGAGCTAATTCCTCACTATTGTGCGTGTCACAAAAATCCATGCTTTTCTGTGTGTGTCTGTTTAAACAAATAGAATAGAATAGAATGGCTTTTATTGTCACTATATACATGTACAATGAGATAAAAAAAATGTATACAAAAAGGATAGGTCTTGAGATTTTAGGAACAATGTAATAAAATAATAATGCAGTTTTCTTCTTTTTCTTCCAATTATTATTGTTTAGATGACAATTCATACAGACAGAAGATCTAGAAAAGTATTGTTCTCGGGATTTTAGTGCAGGACAATAATAACAAAAACAATAATAGCACAACAATAATCGTAATTACTGTTGTTGTTAGTATTATTATTAAGTTAGATAGCACTGAATTTAAGTTAAATTCAGTTTCGTTTCAATATAAGCCAAATACTGGACTGATAACACGTTGCAACAGAATAAATACACATTTTGAAATAATAAAAATGACCCAATCAATTAGACTTATAATTGTTTTATTATTATGATTATGAATAATAATTCCCATGTACATTTCCAGTAGCTGGAGGAGGAGGTCAGGGGTGTGGCCCGTGCTCACAACGGGCCGGGCCGGGATCACTGATCTGCAGCTTATCTCCACCATACAAGTTCTTTCACTGATGTTATACAGATCGGCGCTGGGTTCTGATTGGCCCCTGTGTTCCTCAGTTATACAACACAAAAACACACTGAAGCCGCCCAGAGTCCAGTAACAGAGTTTCTTATTGGACAGTCTCCACTCTGGATTAAAATTCTGGCTTTAACCTGTGGTGTGAAACACGTCTTTGTCTGTCGGGGCGTCAACAACAACAACGACAGACAGACAAACAAACAACAAACAAACAAAACAACACCCAGCAGGAGCCCTACATCCGGGTCACCCCAGCCTGCAGCTAGCCCGAGCATCCTCCTCTGAAGCTCCAAACCTGGCGGGTTCTCCTCCAAATGAGGCTTTTGGATGAGTTCTCCGGAGACTTTATCACCGCTCCCCGTTCGCAGTCCGACACGGTGCACGGATCTGTGCTGTTTCCCTGTGTCACGCCAGACTCAGAGTTAAAGGTAACGCCAGTTAGCACGCAGGCTAGCCTGCTGACCCTGCTGTTTACTATCTACAGGCGGAAACTCTCTAAAACCTCTCTCTCTCTCACTTGCTCTCTGTCCCTCTGTCGCTTTTTGTCTCTCTATCTTTCTGTCTGTCTCTCTGTCTCTCTCTCTATCTGTCTCACTCTGTGTCTGTCTCTCTCTCTCTCTCTCTGTCTGTCTCACTCTGTGTGTGTGTCTCTCTCTCTCTCTGTCTGTCTGTCTCACTCTGTGTCTGTGTGTCTCTCTCTCTGTCTGTCTCACTCTGTGTCTCTCTCTCTCTCTCTGTCTGTCTGTCTGTCTCACTCTGTGTCTGTGTGTGTCTCTCTCTCTGTGTCTGTGTCTCTCTCTCTGTCTCTCTCTCTCTCTCTGTGTGTCTGTCTGTCTCTCTCTGTTTCTCTTTCTCTCTGTGTGTCTGTCTCTTTCTCTCTTTCTCTCTGTGAGGCAGGATGGGTGAGGTGGAGGTGTTCCATGAGAAGCAGAGGTTGGAGCTGTGTGCGATCCATGCCCTGAACAACGTGCTGCAGGAGCGGGTCTTCACCAAGGAGACGGCGGACGAGATCTGCAAGCGGTGAGACGGCCCCACGCGTGACGTCAGAAACAACACGTGGGGCCTCAGCTAAACGCACTGTTACTTATTTACAACTATTATTATTATTATTATTATTATTATTATTATCGTTATCAAGAAAGGGCGTCAGGTTTGTCACCAGCATGGTGTCGTAGTGTATCGTGAAGAACCATCTGTTTCAGCTGCAGAAGGTCATAGGTCGTCTCTAAGAGAGCTCGGCACGAAAATCACGAGACTTTCCTGCAGCAATAAAGCCTAAGAACAACTAAAGTCATGCAGCCTTCTGCAGTTAGATGAACCTTCTGGCATCCGGATTTAAATTGCCATCCAAATTAGTTTAGAAATCCAAAACTTTTTTTTAGTTTAGTTTACTAACCTTTATTTATATAAATTATTTGTGCGTTTGTGCATTGCTTTCTTCTACATTTGTATGTTACTCACGTAACAGTTCTTAAAATTATACCAAAGCTTCTTTGTCAACATAAACATTTGCAGTGTGTTCACCATTCCAGTACCTTTACAAGTCAGATTTTTTTATTCATCACTACTGACCTACTAATCGTCTGATCCCCATTGGCAGTGCTGTGTTTTAAAAGTAGCTGCACTAGCAAACCACAGTAATGCTGGAGACAATATCAGTATTGTGATGATGCTTCTGTAAATTGCCATTGTGAAGGATTTTCATACATTAAACAACCCATAATCAGGAGCGGCTGGTGGCCTAGTGGTTCGGGTATTCGCCCTGCAATGAGAAGGCTGTGGGTTTGAATCCTAGGCACCACTGAGGTATCCTTGAGCAAGGTTCCTGGCGCTGTGTTCCTGGCTGCCCTCTGCTTCACTTGCTGAATGGATTAAGAACAGAGGAAGAATTTCCTGCTGTTAACAGTGTGCTGTTGTGTGTTCACAGATGACAAATGGTCACTTTCAGTTTTTGTGAGGTCAACAGGAGTTTAGCTACTTCAGCCTATTTCTGCTGAAGTTCTAAGGAGTGTTTCAGCTCTGTATGGCTGCCTGAATGAGTTCCAATACGGGGCAGCCAATCAGAAAAGAGATAATTTACATGTATCAGTCTACAGCCATGGAAAAAAAATAAGAGACTGCATCATTGTGTTTACTGGTTATTGCTTTTATAATGTGTGGCAGTGTAAAATGTCACTGTTGTTTTATACTCTATTGACCAAAAACTGGATTCCATACTCCAAAGAAAAATGTTTGGAGAAAATTTTAAACTAATACATAATTTATTACAGCTTGGAAATATTATACTACACTCTTACATTATTTTACACCTGCAGCAATTAAAACAGTGATGTTAAGAGCTATGTGTGTGTGTGTGTGTGTGTGTGTGTGTGTGTGTGTGTGTGTGTGTGTGTGTGAGAGAGTCTGACTGACTCCATCAGAAACTGAATCAGGAGTAAAGCTGCTGGAATACAGACCAGAGAAAGCTGCTCTTCACACACACAACTGGGCTCACAACACAACCACACACACACACACACACACACACACACACACACACACACACACACACACCCCA
>JBBJLR010000007.1:1082999-1094031 GCA_037577145.1 Brachypetersius gabonensis | reverse complement strand
GTGTGAGTGTGTGTGTGAGTGTGTGTGTGTGTGTGTGTGAGTGTGTGTGTGAGTGTGTGTGTGAGTGTGTGTGTGAGAGTGTGTGTGAGAGTGTGTGTGTGAGTGTGTGAGTGTGTGAGTGTGTGTTTAACTATGCACAGAACCGCTACAGCACATGTAGTCAGTCTTTGTAAATAGAACCATGTTCTGTGAGGTTGTTCTGTTCTTCCAGTTGCTCTAAAGAGAACAGGAACCTTCTTTCCTGGCTAATCTTCCCAGTTTGCCACGTCCTCCTCTCAGGACATGCAGAGCGAAAGCGTGCACCAATAAAAGTGAATTTCTTATTTAAACGGAGTCCTGTGTTTGTGTCTGCACTCCTGGTTTCCTGAAGTGATTACAATACATCACAGATTATTATTAAGAAGCTGCAAATAAATGGAAAAAACTGGATGATTCTTTAATAGGTAGCTGGTATCCTAGTGGTTAGGGCATTTGCCCCGTGATCAGGAAGTCGTGGGTTCGATTCCCAAGACCGCTAGGCACCTCTGAGGTACCCTGAGCAAGGTACCGTCCCCACACACTGCTCCCCGGGCGCCGGGTTCCTGCTGCCCCCTGCTTCACTTGGTGAATGGGTTAAATGCAGAGGATGTTTTTCGTGCTGCTCACACTGTGCTGTGGTGTGTTCACGTATGACCAGACTGTCACTTTCACTTTCCCTAATGACTGAGAGAACACGATTTGAGAATGAAATTAGTAGTAAAATTAACACCCAAGCAAAGTTCTGAAAAAAACGAGCTCAGAATGAACTCATAAATATCTAAAGTTCTATGCAATTATTATCTAGAATTATGTTCTAATGAATTAATTAGAAGAATAAAACAATATCCAGATCAAATCTAGAAGAAGTTCTAATAAATGAATATCCTGAATAAAGTAATGAATTTCAAAAGTGGTAGAATTTTAAAGCGAAGAAGACGCAATTAGATAATTACAGTAAATAATAAAAATAAGCAAAAGTCTTGTGCTGTGTTTGGATTATGTGAGTGGAGTTATTACTAAATGATTATTAATGTTCATTAAAAATGATCCCACACTTGAATGCTTGTGATGTGATGGATTTGCCCAAAACACACAGACGGCTGCACGTTTGTTACAGGACTTTTATTTTGTTAATTAGACTCTGCAGTGAAAAAGGAGCATTAAAACCATAGAAACTCAGGACTGAGGATTTACAGTATCGGGGCAGGGGGGTCAATGCCATGGCAAACAGCTTATATATGTATATAATACACACACACAACATCTCATGAAGAAGACCCCATACACACATACACATACACACATTGTGTTTTGCCCTTTTTACAGTTGACCTCAAGGGAGTCGGCCCCCTACTGCACCTCAAGGTGGCGCTCTCAAAGCCGCACGGCCATCAACAGAAAAACAAAATGCAAAAAAATGTTACATCTGAGGTGAAACCCTTTCTGGATCAAAATGGTGATCCATTCATGTCGTCATCGCGGTTCTCCCTGTAAGTGTCTGACCTCAGTAACCTGCTCGTTAAACACTGATCTGTTCAGGCTCCACCCACAAATGTCTCCCATCGTAGCTGCTGTGAGGTCAGACCTGCCGCTGCGCTACTCATTTATCCACAAATCTCTTAATCGACCAAAAGATCATTTGGTTTAGCTTGGCGCTAACACACAGTTGGAAATCCCATAGGGGCGCTAGCAGAGTGACCTCCACCAAGATACAGCCAGTGGCCTTAGCTGGCAAGTGACAGTAAAACAATCGGACCTGATCCGAACAATGAGACCTACAAATTCAAAATGAAATTTAATATTACACCCTTTAAAACTGATAGAACTCAAAGTTTTAATCATGAAACCATCCAATCGGGATGTGCCTCTCTGCAGTATCTAGGCAGATTCAGTGACGCAAGCTCTCCCATTGGTCAGGCCTTAAAGATTCTGTTCTGCAGTTAGCAAAGGGGGAAAAGAGGTCCTTCTGGGAATTCTAGATACGTCTCTGAACATAGAGATGTAGTGTAAGCAGGTTTCAGTCAGTTCTAGATGCATCACTGACTTTAGAACTGTAGTGTAAACAGGTTTCAGGCAGTTCTAGATACATCACTGACTGTAGAGCTGTAGTGTAAACAGGTTTCAGGACTCTTTACTGAAGGAGTGTCAGTAAAACTGATACACACAAACTCTAATGTGCATTAAAGTCTGTAAAAGCTGCGGATACAACTTTTTGCTCCAACATTTTTTGATCTTTATGGACTGAACTGGAGGTCAAACTCCGACAGTCACCAGCAACTATGAAGGAACAGGTCTGGGGGCGGAGCTTACACGGGTAAATCGTACTCATTTCAGTTTATAGTGAGGTGCTGCAGCTACCACAAATAAGGCATTTTCCACACACTTCGCTGGGAGGAAATATTCTTCTACACTCTAATGCACGCACACTCTTCCTCCCCTGCTCATGTGCTTTTTTTACTCTGTGACGCTCGGCGGACTGAATTCGACGTCGTTTTGAGAGAGACGACCCTAATGTGCAGAAATATGCCAGAAGCAAAGATGCATTATTGCTGTGTAGGTTGTGACCACTGCATTGTCGCCAGTGGCAGAGGTTATATTGCTCAAATGCTGCCGGGAATATATATTTATATCTGTGTATAATACTGTGCAAAAGTCTTAGGCACCTGTGAAAATGATCTTTAAAATCTGTTTAGATGAGCCATGGGTGTTTTATTCACATTAGTATTACTAAATATACTAAATAAAACTAAAAAGAATCATTCTAAACACCATTCACAGTAAACAGTGATGTTCTGTTCAGTATATCAGTGAGTTCTTGTGGAACTTCAGTATTACTGTAGTTTCATCAGAAGCCTGGTTTGACTCCATCAGTCCTTCATTAAATTAAATCAGGAGCTGCTGATGGAGTTCCACCATCCAAACAACGGCTGGAGGAACCTGGAACCGAACCTGTGTTCTCCTCACCAGCTCACACAGTATCAACTACTTTTATAAATAAAACTTAATTTTTATTGTATTTATTCTAATGTTCACTTTGCTGGCTTTAAACTATATGTGCCTAAGACTTTCTGCAAATATGTACACACAAATATTTATATACAGTATCAATCAAAAGTTTGGACACACCCCCTCACTCCACAATGTCCTTTTTTTTTATTATCAGCTATATTGTAGATTAATATTGAAAACATCCCCTATTGCTCTGATGACAGCTTTGCACACTCTTAGCATTTTCTCACTCAGATTCATGAGGAATCGACCTGGAATGGTGTTTAATTAACAGGAGTTTCTTCGTCAAGAGTTCATTAGTGGAGTTTCTCTCCTTCTTAATGTGTTTGGGATCATCAGTTGTGAGTCGGGTTGGTCCACAGTTAGTGTTCCACTACGGTTCTACTGCACATTATGGCAAGAACCGCCAGTAAAAAAGTAAAAAACAACAGTCCATCATTCCCTGATTACAGAAAAGATTCTGGTTTCTTTAACTCTTATTCTGTTTACTGTAGAATTCCATGTGTTCCTTCATCATTTTGTTTGTTTCCAATATTAATCTACAATGTAGAAAATAATAAAAACAAAGAAAACACATTGAATGAGAAGATGTGTCCAAACTTTTGACTGGTTTTATATATATATATTAGTAGTGGGCATAGATTAATATTTTTAATCTAGATTAATCTCACTGTAATCTTGGAATTCATCTAGATTAATTAAATTAAAATGGCTCATTTGAATTCTGCCAAAGCTCTGACACCGCCCCCACGCCCAAAATGATCCCAAGCCACCCTAAAATATATAGTCATTATTCTACTATTTTTAAAATATATTTAAAATACTATGAGTTTCCATAACTGTTCACTGCCTAACTTTACTTGTTTCCTTAAGTGAAAGGAAAGGTTTGGTGAAAAGTTTTCAGCCCTCTATACATGCTAATTCCTTCCTACAGTCCTGGGGGCTAAGCCCTCCTTGTCCTTCCGCCCTAGTGACGTCCCTGTTTCACAGTAGGCATACACAACGGTTCAGACTCGCTCTCGCCCCCTACAGTGCAATTCGGCTAGGTATACATCCGGCTAATATATCAAGGTGAAAGTCATCATAGCTTGCTTAGTATAGACCCAGCTCCCAAACCAACTTTGTGAATAGATTAACGGCGATATTTTTTTTATCGCCCGATAAGAGTCTCACACTAACGCAGCACGTTAACGCAGATAACGGCCCACCACTAATATATATATATTTTTTTATACATATATAATCCGCAGTCAGCAGCCAATGGCTAGATACTGTTAACTCTCAAATCATTTATCCTTCTTTTTTTTGTATTTTTTTTTCCAAGCGCATCAAAGCGCATTGACACTCAAACATCATTTACAGTGAATATATATTTTTATATCTCATATAATATCAGACGGTATACAAGGTAATACAGAATTGCCACCTATGAAAAGGTACAGTCAAATATTTAAAAAAGAGAAATGAACAACAAACAAACAAAAGTGCCTGACGAGCTGCATAATCATACAAAGAAGTTGCGCCGTTATTTCTGTGTGTGTCCGTGACGCGGCATACGACAATATTATTTCATATTAAATATTATAAAAACAAAGTGGTAATACATTTAAAAAATAGACTACTGTAACGTCCCGTTTCCACCCTCCGGCAAACGTTCACGACGACACTAAACGGATGGAGGGGGGATGGGGTCGTGGCTTGTACATCTCAGACTACCATTTTATTATCTGTCAATCAGACCGCCAGGCATTCCTGGCTAAGTGCTTTTAGAATTCGACTCAAATCTCTTTTAAATTAGTCTCCAGTAAAGTGTCCATCCATATGAAAACTAAATATCTGCTGTCTTTCATCATATTTTTTTTAGTACTATGTATACATAAAAAATTAGTGCGAATACAGGTTCCTGGAGTGGGCGGGGTTTGGGCGTGATTGATTACCCCCATAGCCCGTCAGCATGCTGGGAGAGTACTGTACTTTTGGAAGGCCATAACGACAATGGAAGGAACACGTGGATCCAGCCAGAGGATGGACGTGTAGAGGAAAGAGACAAACAAAAAACAAAAACAGCGAATATTAATAAACATGAAATGAACAAATCAGCTCTACAGGTTTATATATATATGAGAGAGAGAGAAAGAGAGAGAGAGACAGAGAGAACATAAAATGTGTCTACAATGTTAATTATAGAATTAAATTAAACTCAACCTGAAAAAGTCCATAAACGGATTCCTGACTTGTACAGTATCAGCAGCGCTGGAAATGTTTTTTGAGTAGAATTAACTGGAAAAAGCCGGTTCAGGCCAAGTTATTTGAAAACTCCTCAGATAGGGGTGGGACGGGATGCTTGATAAATTGATGATGTGATATTTTTGCAAGTCGGTTTAGTTGGGTTGGCTCTCATAACTGTTCGTATATGTGTCAGACATAAAAACCCTTATAAAATAATGTAATAATGGTTAACCTGTGGGTCGTGGCCAAATAGTCACATCATGCTCCGTATGTTAGGCATGCGTCTTCATTTGTTTCTGACATAAGAAGGCTTTAAATATGGCAATGGCCTTAATTTTTGTCTAACAATGTAAAAAAAGGTGCAAATGACGCAGGAGGGTTTAATGTTTTTAGGAGCTATTCTTTAGATTAGCTAAAAATCTCCTTAATATCTCCACACTGAAGCACATCAGATCTTCCAGAATGTGGTATTGAAGTCAAAACACAGAACTCTTTTGCCAGTTAGTTGTTAGTTTAGGATATGTGAAGGGCGTTGCGTTCTGCCCCATTAAAATGTATATAATCACATACTATTTGCAAATAAAATATACCATATACAATATACCATTAAACTACAGACACATTAATAAACAAAAACCCCATTAATTGAACTAAACAAACATCCCCCCTCCACCATCAACAACTATAGTTTATAACCACATCAACAAACAAAAGCCCCTCTCTCATTAACAAATGGAATCTTTAGACCTGTATTAGAGTTAATAAACAAGATATTAAAACGACAGCACTGTTTGCCCAAGAGCTTTGGTACTGACCAGTGAAAAAATACGAATTCTTAATTCTCATCACAAGCCCTGAATGTGTCAAAATCCTAATGACACCTGGCAGTATCATGTCAGAAAGGCCATGACCACTTTTTAGGGCCCCGGTACATCAGAAAATAATGAATAAACAATCATGTTATTTTGTACTTAATCTATCAGACCTGGTGACAGAATGTCCAGCAAGTATTAGACAAACCTTTTCTGAAATCGGGAGATTTGCGCAACAATAAGAACAAGCATGTTCTAAAACTTATGGCTTGCTGTTAATGCTACCATGGTCTATAGGGTGGACATCCCTGCTTTTCCTACGACATATAGCTTAAAGCTGGTACCCCATTTGGTAGGAGACAGTTAGAAACAGTTAAAGCCCTGGCACAGATAAAAATGATGAATGCCACGAGTCAGGATGAATTCACAAAGACAGGGGGACTCACAGAGGGGGGTGGGGACGGCCTGTCACTCAGAGGCAGGCTTTCATAACCAGGGTTGCCATTGGAGGAAGCGTTTGGAGTCCTGCGTAGAGACACAGAGAGAGGAGAAAGAAGAAGGGAAAGGTGGAGAAGCAGGGAGGAGAAAGAAGAAGGGAAAGGAGGAGAAGCAGGGAGGAGAAAGAAGGGAAAGGTGGAGAAGCAGGAAGGAGAAAGAAGGAAAAGGTGGAGAAGCAGGAAGGAGAAAGAAGGAAAAGGTGGAGAAGCAGGAATGAGAAAGAAGGAAAAGGAGGAGAAGCAGGGAGGAGAAAGAAGAAGGGAAAGGTGGAGAAGCAGGGAGGAGAAAGAAGGGAAAGGTGGAGAAGCAGGGAGGAGAAAGAAGAAGGGAAAGGTGGAGAGGCAGGGAGGAGAAAGAAGAGGGAAAGGAGGAGAAGGAAGAAGGAACAGTAAGGAGAATGAAATGGGAAAAGATGTGGAGGAAGGAGAAAGAAGACCGGAAATGAGAGGGAGACAGGACAGAAGGAAAAAAGGAGCAGCGAGGAGAAAGAAGGTGGGAAACAAAGAACAGGGAGGAGAAAGAAGGAACACAAAGAGTGGCGAGGTGAAAAGATGGAGGAGAAATAACCAAGAAAAGGGTTTGGAAAAGAGGATGGAGGGATGGAAATGGGTGAGGTAAAGGGGAAATAGGGGAAATTCAGAGAAAAAGATGAAAGCAGAAGGGAGAGGAGGAGGAAAAAGAGAAAGAAAAAGGAAGAAGAAAAGAAGGAAAAAGATGAATGGAGGAAGCAGAAGGGAATAGAGGAGACAGAATGACGGCGCCACATAAGGGGGAAAACAGAGAAAAGCAAGGGACAAGAGGCAGGACCAAGGATGGATAAAGAGAAAGAGAGAGGAAGAGCGTTAGAGAAATGAAGACATCCCATAATGCCCTGTTCTGTTCATCACAACAACCCATACATGGAGTTTAAGGAGGAGAGCAGGACATGGGCGCCCAAACAGAGGAGCTAGTGCAGCACCTGAAACCCCAACAAAACACGTATCTGTTTCCTAGAGTCCTACACTCTTTTCGTTTAGTCGTAAATCTGGTTTCAGTTGTTTAAGACATAAGGTTTTCCTGACCAGCCAGAAGGGCCATCTCTATATTCCCAAGACCCTTACCAAGGTCCTCCATTCCTACTGCCCTATATTCCCTGGTCCATTTGTTCCTAGGATCCTACATTCCCAGGGCCCATCTTACTAAGGCCCTACATTTCTTGGATCCTATGTTACCTTGGTACTATATTCCCTGGGCTCTATGTTCCCAGGGTCCCTACGTTTCCAAGGCCTAATACTCCTATGGTCCTATATTTCCAAGGCCCTGTGTTATCAAGGTTCTATGTTCAAGAGGCACTATGTTCCCATGGTCTTACATTGCCTGGGCCCTATGTATATATGGTCCTACATTCCCAAGACCCTATGTTCCTATGGCCCTACATTCCCAATGCCCTGCATTCTTGTGGTCCTACATTCCCAAGGGAGCACTGTTCTGCATTCCCACTGCCCTAGATTCCCAGGGCCCTTCGTTCCTAGGATCCCACATTCCCAGGGCTCTATGTTCCCAGATTCCCTACGCTCTGAAGGCCTAATATTCCTATGGTCCAAGGCCCTGTGTTACCAGTGTCCTACTTTCCCAATGCCCTACGTTCCTAGGGCCCTACATTCCCAAAGATCCTATGTACCTATGGTCCTACATCCTCAGGGCCCTTTGTTTCTAGGGTCCTACTTTCCCAAGGCATCATGTTCCCCTGGTCCTACATTACCAGGGCTCTGTGTAGCTAGGATCCAACATTCGCTGCACTATATGTACATGAGATCATCGATTACCAAGTCGCTATGTTACCAGGGTCCTGCACCACCACTGCCCTATATTCTTACAGTCCTACACTCACAAGGACCTGCGATCCCAGGACTCTACATTCCCAGGGCTCTATGTTCCTATAGTCCCACTTTGCCAAGCTCCTATGTTCCCAGGGCCGTGTGGAACCAGGGTCATAGAACCCCATTTCCCCATATTCTCATGGTTTTACATTCCCAGGGACCTATTTTACTCGTGTCCTATATTCCCAGGGCTCTATGTTTCCTAGGGTCTTAGAATCAATCATGGGAATTTTTTTGGAAAAATTAGGTATGCCCTTTAGTGGCCTCCTCACCCTAACAATTACCTTAGAACCGTTCCATAGGTTCCCTTAATTCATAATATGATTCACTAGGTATGATAACTAGATAGCAAGCTATTTAACAAATGAAATGAAAACTAAATGAGCTTGCCAGCTGAGTAATTGAGAAATAAACAACTCAGCTAGCTAATTGTGTGAATGAGAGAAACTAATCGAATTCAACGAGAAACTGAAAGATCAATTAGCACACTAGCTAGACCACTCAGTGAAACTAGCAAGCTAGGCATAATGTTTTAGCTAAAATTAACTAGACAGCTGGGGTTATCTACCGGCAACACCACTTCCTCACAAAATCAGGCGCCCATGGAGCAGGGTTACAGCTAAAGGGGAAAAAGGAGTGCAAGAGAGTGAAGCAGAAGGTTCCTAAATGTGGAAATTAGCAAATATCACTATCAGATAGACCCGCTAGCCCCCCTCCCCCCACGTAACAAAAATCTGCCATTAAAAAAAAAAACAACGGAAGTGAGCATATGCAGTCAAGCAAAATAAGAAAGAGAGAGGAAAGAGAAGAGGAGAAAAAAGAGAGAGAAATGAGAGAGAAAGAGAGAGAAGAATAAGTGAGATCGAGGAAAGAGAGGAAAGAGAAGAAGGGAAAGAGAAAGAGGGAGAGATGAAAGGGAAGTGGAGAAAGAGAGAGAGAGAAGTAAAAGAGAGAAAGAGAGAGATAAAAGAGAGAACGAGAGATGAAAGAGAGAGAGAGAGATGTGAAAGAGAGAGAGAGAGAGAGATCTGAAAGGGCTGGTTTGACAGCATGGCTGTGGTGGTGGAGGGACGTATCGGAGGGGCGGGACTTTACCTAAAAGCTTTCGTCTCTGACTGGTGGATTTTGGTCTGTCTTGGAATGACGGACAGACTGATAGACAGACACACAGACAGACAGACCTATTGACTTGTGTCTTTCTTTATGGCTAAGCTGCGCTCATCTATACACCTGTCTGTGTGTCTGTCTGTGTGTGTGTGTGTGTGTGTGTGTGTGTGTGTGTGTGTGTGTGTGTGTGTGTGTGTTACTGTCTCTCTTCATGTGTTCTTTATATACTCAACCACAAGGCTTCTAGTGATATTACATAGATATACATATTATTATTATTATTATTATTATTGTAATTATTATTATTTTTATTATTATTATTATTATTATTATTATTATTACTTGATTTGTAGTCTACAGGTATTTTTTAAGCACTACTTTCTAACAGATCTTTTACTGAACAAAATAACTTAGAACAAGTTAAAAAGTGACAATAATAACAATTATAATAATAATAACCTGACATCAATATCTGAGAAATAAGACATAATGACTCCATTTAGGACATTTACCTGATATTAGCATATGTTATGATGTAAATTTTGATGTGAGGTATTTACCTTTAATAGAGGCTTTAGTTTAGGCTCTGATCAAAATATATCTCTTTATAAAGTAGAGCAGTACTAAGTTACTGATATGGGACATTAAACACAATAAATCCTGGCCTCAGATTTTCGAATAACAAAAACCTTGGAGACCGTATAGAACCCGATAATACCGGGACACCAGAACATGAATATTTTTAACACGGTTCATCACATCACATCGTATTTAAAGACTCAAGTCTTGGCTTTAGCCCCACCTCTAAAACATCTTCCGCTTTTTTGATGACGTCACTGAGCAGCAGCAGGCTGGGCAAATGTTATATTAACCAATTATATCATGTACTGTCTCACCCCTCCCACCACCCTCACCTGGCATTGATGGAAACTCTCCGCTGAGCTCGGAGATTCTCCCTGATTCTGTGTTTCAGCCTCACAGCTGCCCTAATCCTGGTCCCTAATTTCACTCAACTGTTTTGGTTCAACTCTCTCTCCTTCTGGAGCTTTAGCCTTTATTTTAATCAAAAAGAGAAGAGTCTAAAATAAAGGCTAAAGTTCCAGAGTAAGAGGAACAGAGCGGGTTTGGAGGTGAATGGAACCAGACGTCTGTCTCTAAAATCTCGTCACAGAAAGTTCTTCATCAGATGGTTCTGGTTGCGCTGCCTGACGCCTGCGACGTTCTACTTCTGAGAAGATTTTGGTCCTAAAACTAAACCCATTCACGGTGGAGGGATACATGCAGGGCGTCGTGAGGTGAAATAATCCCCCCAAAAAAGAGATTAAGTTCAGATTCACTATTTTACATAATCAACATCCATATAAACACTCAGAGACACGTGGAGCTTTACTGTGGGGACAGAGAGTAAAATGTCTGGATTTGTTTTGGAGACGTCTGGTTCCATTCACCTCCACTATATTAGTGCTGGAGACGTCTGGTTCCATTCACCTCCACTATATTA
>JBBJLR010000007.1:1068042-1078325 GCA_037577145.1 Brachypetersius gabonensis | reverse complement strand
TGATTCAGAGAGTGACTGGGAGAAGGTGCTGTGGTCAGATGAGACCAAAATTGAGCTCTTTGGCATTAACTCAACTCAGCCGCGTTTGGAGGAAGAAAAATGCTGCCTATGACCCCCAAAACACCGTCCCCACCGTCGAGCATGGAGGTGGAAACATTTTGCTTTGGGGGTGTTTTTCTGATAAGGGCAAAGGACAACTTCACCGCATCAGCGGGAAAATGGACGGAGCCATGTATCGTAAAATCCTGAGCGACGACCTCCTTCCCTCTGCCAGGAAACTGAAAATGGGTCGTGGATGGGTGTTCCAGCACGACAATAACCCAAAACATACAGCAAAGGCAACAAAGGAGTGGATCTAGAAGAAGCACATTAAGGTCATGGAGTGGCCTAGTCAGTGTCCGGACCTTAATCCAATAGAAAACCTATGGAAGGAGCTTTTAGCTCAAAGTTGCACAGAGACAGCCTCAAAGCCTTAGTGATTTAGAGATGATCTGCAAAGAGGAGTGGAGCAAAATTCCTCCTAAAATGTGAGCAAACTTGGTCATTAATTACAAGAAACGTTTGAGCTCTGTGCTTGCAAACAAGGGCAAACAATTTCCCTCAATGAAATGCAAATGGGTTTATATCTTTTATTTAAAGTTATTTTTTCAATTTTCCTTTTGATGTGCTGTCACTGTTAAAATAAACCTACCATTAAAATGATTCTGTTCTGAGACTTTTCATTTCTTTGTCATTGGACAAACTTACAAAATCCACGAGTGGTCAAATAATTATTTCCAGTATATTTGCACAATCATATTTATGTTTATTGCTGTTTAACTCTGTTCTGTATCTTTGCACACAACATACTGCTGCTAGAACACAGTACCCATCAAAACACTGTGTTCATCCAGACTGCACTAAACGTCGTTTCTGTGTTTTTCTTGCATTCTGTTCCTGTCCTGTCTGCACTGGTGGTCTCGTGGTGGTGTGGTCTGTTCTGTTCTGTTCGTGTGTTGCTCCGTGGTCCTGGAGGCACGTTGTCTGGTTTCACTGTGTGTGTATATGGTCGAAATGACAATAAACCCAACCTGATTAGACTTAACTACAGTGCTGTGCCTGATAAACTCGTAGCAGTGTCTCTCTCACACACACACTATGATGGCAGCAGAATCTCAGTGTTTCTGCTATCTGACCAAAAATAGAGACTCTAGAACATCATGTCCTGAACGCGACGCTGCCACCTGCTGGCGGAAATACCTCTGCTCCGACAGATACACAGCCATGGAAAGAAATAAGAGACCACTTTTCTCTTTTAACTGTTCACTGTCTGTACAGTCTGTGGCAGTGTGTGTGAGTGTGTGTATAAATTGCACAGGTTGCTATTATTTTCTGAATTATTGCAGTGTGTGTGTGTGTGTGTAAAATGCACAGGTGTGTATGATTTTCTGAACTATTGCACTATCATCAACTATCATCATCTGTATGTCTATATTTGGGGGTGTCCAAAATAATGGAACCCCGTGTGAAAGTATCAGATTCAGAAATCTATTGGTCCCAGAGGAAATTACTCATGAGTGAAGAGACACACAAAACATTATAAAAGAGAACGTGTGAATAAAAAATAAGAAATGTGTGCGAGTATGTGGGTATATAAATTAAGAAATGCCTTAGTATGTGTTGTGAGTGCAGTAGTGTGTGTGTGTGTGTGTGTGTGTAGAGCAGCTTTTATATGGTCTGTATTCCAGCAGCTTCACTCCTGATTCAGTTTCTGGTGGATGAAACAGTGTCACACGCACTCACTCACTCGCGCACGCACTCGCGCACGCACTCTCACTCACTCGTGCACTCTCACTCACTCACGCGCGCGCGCGCGCACTCACTCTCGCGCGCGCACACTCACACACACACACACTCACACACACTCACACACACTCACACACACTAACTGCTCTTAACATCACTGTTTTAATTGTTGCAGGTGTAAAATTATGTAAGAGTGTAGTTTAATATTTCCAGAATAATAGTGTATAAAACAATAGTGATGCACATTTTACACACACACACACTCCCACACATTACAAACACAATAACCATACAGAAAATGATGCGGCCTCTTAATTTTTTCCATGGCTGGATGTTGCCATGGTTACCGCATCATCCCCCACAACTAAAAACCCACCTGTGGGACAGTCGACACCTCTCTCCAAAATGACACCGGCCCACCAGGAAGAACCGGCAGGCGTCTGGCTTCGCGGCTTCTGTTTCTGAGGGAGGAGAACAGATATTACTGTACTGCGGCATCAGGACCTTGGATTTAACACTCATTTCATTCATACAGCACTTCTACAGGCGTGACGAACTCACGAGAGGAGAAAACAATAATCTTACAATAATTAATCACTTTTCACTTTTAAAAAAGAAAAACAAAAATATTGAGACAAAAGAGGATTCAAAGAATTAAGCAAATCCACTGTGTTGATCTCCAGAAACTGGCTTGAAAAAACATCACACACACAGACACACACAGACACACACAGACACACACACACACACACACACACACACACACACACACACACACACACACACACACACACACACACACACACAGCGCTTTTAATGGTCTCCAAAAGGGGGCGTTTTTGTTCATCCTAGAGTGTGAACACATTTAGTGACGCTACATACAGTAACTCCTCCGTCTAACGCAGATTTTTTGGAGCACATTTCGATATATAAAATATAACTGTACAAATAAAATGGTCAAATATTGCTGTAGTTACAGGCGGGAGGTTTTAAAGTAGCCAGTCCAAAAGCGTTATGTAGTGCAGGCTGCAGCCAGTTGTGGCTGCTCCGTGTCTTGTCCTCGTATTTTAGTGTTTTAAACATTTCCCCCCACATTTTCAAGAGTTATCTCAGTTTATTTAATATTAGTAAGCTGTGCCCTGTCTAAGCATGTGGGTAGAGAGAGTTATTTCAACCTTTCTTTTGTATTTGTTTTGGCTCACTGCACACTGCTAATGCAATTTTCTCCAGAATCAATAAAGTTAGATATTAAGTTAGCATTATGCTAATGTCCTTCCATTACTAGTAAGCTACATTAGCCCATTAGCTCCTGGTGAACAAGTTACTGTGGAATTTCAGACATCATTGTTTCTGAAGTGATTTAGACATACAGTTAAAATCATAATAATTTACAAATATTAGCTTCTGTTAGTAGTTAGCTAATTGGCCTTGTAGCTTGAGTATTTCAAGAAAAAGCAATGTTGGATATTGAACACGTCCCAGATGGTCATTTTATGCCAAAACATTCGGTTAAAAGCACAAAACAGAAACACTGCTTTCACTTAATCTGCAGAAAATTCACTTTTTAAGAAGAAAGGTAAGAAAATAAATATGGACATCTATGGTTTAGGACACATGTTTTGTGTGACTCTGAGTGGAGTTTTACCTCTAAGTTAATGAGCGGTTTGTGTTTGTTTTAATCTCTTTTCAGCCCAACCCAGTGACTCAAACAGGACTTATGTGTCCAGTAGAGGTTGCTTTACTACCTTTATAGCAACGGCTAAAAACATGGCCCTAACAATGAGGAACTGCGACCTCTGGTTTATGTAACCAGTTTATGGTTTATGAGTCATTTTAAAATGCCGTAAGTCAGATGAAATCTCCAACCAGGATTGACCGAAGCCTTCGCCAAATCCATAATAAGCCTGGAGGCCTGGTGGAGGTTTGGGGATATTTTTGGAGGAATAGTTTGGCGTAGTCTACTAGCCGAGAGTCCAATCATACAAGGCAAAAGTAGCTTTCATTCAGTTACAAGTTTTATAACACTTTTATAACTCACAGTAAGTCATACTGTGTCCTAAACCACATCTACAAATCTGATCCATCTGAAAGCTGTATGTGGTTGGACTTTTGGGGATGTGGGTGACTATTAACTTCTAATGTTAGCAACGTTAATCTTGTAGCTCCAGTTCTGGACTGAAAAAGCCTAACAGGTCTTAGCTGATCGACTATATCTGGAGTGAGTGATATATTTGGAACATTTGATGTTTTGCCGAACTTTGCTGAACACCAGGCATCGAAGAACACAGATGCACCCGCTAAAAGGGGGGGGAGGTGGTAACTGTGCTGGAGTTTGGTGACGTTCTTAAAGTTCGGCAAAAAGTTCGGCAAAAATCAAATGTCCCCAATATTCCACTGACCCCAGATCAGCCGAGATGGGTTTGGCTTCTTTAGTCCAGAACTGGAGCAACAAGGCTAAACGTCACGAACACTAGAAGTTAATTGACACCCAAAACTTCTGTGGGTCTTAAACCTCATTCAGCCCTTCATTAAGGTGGATCAGACTTGTGGGCATGGTTTAGGACACAGTGCGACTTACTGTGAGCTGTAAAAATAAACTGAACTCCTTCATTAAGGTGGATCAGACTAGTGGATGTGGTTTAGGACACAGACTGATTTACTGTGAGTAATGAACTAGATTTCAGTGCTTGTGTTCAACACCCCTGACCTGGACCAAAAATTACTGCCGTGCCATTTTTAGTTACAGTATGATACAATGGTTTAAATACACCTGTATCAACATACAACTGCACACGATCAGCATCTATTTATATTACTTACAAAGATATAACTAATTTAAAGCTACACGACTGAATATCAAAAACATTTCTAGAGACATTTCAAGACACATATGTCAGGAACTACCTGGTTGTGAGTCTGACTCTCCTGCGAGGGGGTTCCCTGCTGCTGAATCTTCAGAACACTCCATGACTGTGGATTTAAGGTGGAGGGCCTTGGATATGTCCACCTCAGAGTCCAGAGCTGATCTGCAAGTCCAGATTCATTTCTGTTAACTAGACTTCGACTTAATGGTACAGCTGTGAACACATCTGGGCTGTTGACATGACATTTATTTTCTTACACAGCTGCTATACAGAGACATAACAAGACCACACGAAGCTTCAGAAACAGCAGAAGTGAGAGAAACGTGGTTTACACAGAGCTGTAAGTAACCAGAGCTCATTTTATGGCTATGTTCTCTGAAAGCCTTGGCTGTCAAGTGAAAAGCAGGACAAGACACCTGACAAAGCTTCAGTTTTCAACCCCTGGTTAAATAATTTCCTCAAAAGCAACAACAACCACAGGATACAATCCAGAAAAGTAAGTTTTAAGAGATTTTAACCAACCCACCTCAGTGGACGAGCTGATCGAATGTAATGAGGAAGTATAGGTGAGTGAGAGTGTGTGTGTGTGTGTGTGTGTGTGTGTGTGTAGGGAGAAGGCTATTCCACCATGACATCATACAGAAAAGATGACACGATAAGATTAAACACTGATGAACTTTAAAAAAGCAAGTGACTGTGCACTTCAAAATCAAAGTCGCGAAAATGACAAAAAAATGCGACCTATTTCATTCAACACACTTTTTAGCCCTGATATAAAATTTAAATATGTCTGGAACGCAGAATATTTTAAATAATAATTATTATTATAATTACAAAATAATAATATCAACAATTATTAAATAAACGCTTTTAATTTGCTCAAAGGGCTGTCGGGAAAATGCTCCGCCTACGTTACGTTCGTGCTGTATTCTGGGTATTGTTGTTTTTGTAAACGAAACCGTCCTCCCACATTCAGGTGTTTCAATATAAAAAGGTTAACAAACACCTTAAACGATCAGATAGAGAGGGATAGAAATAATAAAGATACACATTATAATATTTTTAAAACACACTATAGTGATTATAGCGATGTAATCATAATAAATAAGAGAAATATTATTAATAAGACGCATTATAGTGATTAAAGCGATGATAATGTGTATTATAATATGGAATATGTATTATAATCGCATCATAATTATTGTATTACACATGTAGTAATTATAGTAATTATGTATTTATAGAGATTTAATCGTAAAAAACACATGATACGTAACAATACTAAGAATACACACAACAGTGCGCATTATAATATAATAATGTGTATTATAATATGTGTGTTATAGTACATTATTGTGATGATCGTACTCAATATTGTGATTTAATAATAAATAATAATGTTGTGAAGTTCGTGGGGGGGGTTCGTTGTCATGGACACGGCGCGTGACTCCCTGGCACGTGACCGGCGACACTGGGTGGAGAGACGGATGAACGTAAACATTGTTGAAGTTTTTAGGGAGTATCTGACAGAAATGAGGCGAAACGGGGCGAAATTTAGCTTTATTTTAATAGCGACAGCAAGAGTGTGATGCGGCGGGGCTCCGTAACGGCTGTTCCCGTGTTTCTGGGGCGTATTTAGTGCTACAGGCTACAGCTTGTTTAGCTCTCAGTCTGGGCAGTTATAACCAGTTATTACTGTCAAACAGGACACTGAACCAGACACCCCTCTGCTCCTCTCCTGTCTGACCTCTCTGAGGAGCTGTAGACACTGAGAAAAAGGTACGTAGAACGTGTATGTGTGTGTGTCGTGCACTTTATCCCCCATCACTCTGGCTCAGAGTAAAAAAAAATCCGTGCTTATTCACTAAATGGACAAAAGAATTGCGACGCCTGACCATCCCTCCAACAAGGACTTTATGAGGTCAGACACTGATGTTGGACGAGAAGGTCTGGCTCACAATCTCCGTTCCAGTTCATCCCAAAGGTGCTGGATGGGGTTGAGGTCAGGACTCTGTGTGGGCAGTTAAGTTCTTCCACACTGAACTCCTCCAGCAGGTCTTTAAAGAGCTCGCTTTGTGCACTGGGACACAGTCATGCTGGAATAGAAAAGGCTCTTCCCCAAACCGGGTCCACACAGTTGGAAGCATGGCGTTGTTAAAAACACCTTGGTCTGCTGGAGTATTAAGATTGTCCTTCACTGGAAGAGAGGGCCTACCTGAATTAAAAAAAAAAAATAAAGAGGTGTGTCCCAATACTTTTGTCCATATAGTGTACCTTGGATAAGCAGGTATTCCTGCTCATTAGAAGTGTGTTGATGGCAACACACTTTCCTCTCCTTCCCATCAGTCAGTTCAGTTTTGCTCTCTATCAGATTTGCCCTTGTCAGTCAGTCTCCATTAGGAATGTCTGGATTGTACTGATTCAAATCTATTGTCACATGTTACTGAAAGATAAGCCACGTGGCTCAAAAGTGTATTTTTATGGTTTGAATACATACAAATGACGTACCACCAGATTAGGGATTTTCTATAATCTTTGCTAACAAATACATTTACAGTATTTTCATCTTTTGAGTACCTTTATCAGCCAGAAAATGTCATATTTTTGTAATTCATTGCTACTGACCTTTAAAATTATAACGATAATGTGGCTCTCCAGACGATATTAAGTGCTGAAACAGTAAAGAGTGCATTTAAAGTTAAAAGACAGTCTAGATTTTCTCTCTGTATCGCCAACAACCAGTTAATAGGAGTCAGACATGCACTGTTACAAATTCTCTCATCTTAGAAAGGAAACTGGGTTAATTTCACACATTTTCACTTTTCAGTTTTCCAGTGTTTAACAAAAATTCGTCCAATTATGAATTTAATGAATAATTAGGAAAATCCTGTGGTTTGTAGATATATAATAGATTTTTGACGCATTTATAAAGGACCACAATCATTTCCAGATATGGACATGGATTTCTTTAACTGAATTCATATTCTGAATTAAACACACACACACACACACACACACATACACACTCACATGCACACGGTCTGTATGTTAGCGATACTTATTCAGAAATGAGACTCAGCTAATGTAAAGATAGCTCATGTGAAGATAGTGACCCATGGACTAAATAAATACACCTTATTTATGTGATTAGTAAGACTTGGTTCAATCTGCTCTGGCCTGGTTCCTCATGCGCTCCCACTCATCTCAGTTTGCTTTTGTTTCCAGATGAACGCTTTAGTCGCCCTTTGTCATTTCTGTGAGCTCCACGGACCGCGGACGCTGTTCTGTACCGAAGCCGTGCACCCACCGTCCCCGTCGCCCCCGCAGCCGGGGTCCACTCTCCTGGCCGAGCGAGAGGGAGAGAGGGAGGGAGAGGGACTGACCATGAGGGCCAACAGCTCTGCCACCCAGAGAGCCGACATGTGTGAGGTGTGGACGATCATTATCTGGTTCCTGCAGACGTAGATAGGTCTTGTGCTTTATTCATTGCATCAGTTTTCTTTCGATTATATATAGCCGAAAGAGGTGCCACTACTTGCCTGAGCCCGTACTGAATTATGGCAGTATTCCTCCGCTAAAACGTTATTTAATGTTCAGTGTGAGGCACATATGTTCAGATTATATCAGTTAACCAGGGGCCAAATATCGATGATTAAAAAAATAGCTTTTGATACTTGAATTGCCTCCATAACGTACGGGTGTCACGGTGTCTCAAGGGTGTCACGGTGTCTCAAGAGCAAGTAATCATCAGAGATGTAGCATTTTATATGCTGATTTCAAATCTGTGTTTTTGAAGAAAAAAAAAAAAACAGTGGTAGCTGACTGACTCTGATCATTATATCTATGGCACAGTGTGGCCTGTCTGACTTCCCACTGAAAATATTGAAACAGTTCTTGATTGGTGCTACGGTTTAATAAAAACTGCATGCAGGTCTATTGCAAATATAATATTACTCATAATTCAGAAGGCAGATCTGAAATCAGCATAAAAAACTGATTTAGAAAAATGTGTTGTGGTTTCTGATGATTGCAAAAAAATTGTTGTTGACCCTGTGTAATTAACCTGTGAAAGCGGCTACACACTATTTTCCACTCTTTCTTAGCCGTACTTAACCATAAATGGCTCGGTAAGAGCCGGTGGGTTAACACCCGCTCTGTGAATCAGTAGCAAAACAGGAGTTGCTGGTTAACAAACAAAAATTTGATCATAAAACCAAAGTTTGTGTGTCTCCAAACACTGCTTTTCTAGCAACCATGCAGTCACACTTCTCAAATGTGATCTAATGTAATTTATGTATTTGACCTCCTCTCCCCTTTAGGGCTGTCGCTCTCTCCCTGCATCTCACCCTGGCTTTGTGAGTGTGGACCCTGAGACTGGAATCCGGTTCCTCAGCCACCAGCACCCCCGGCAGCCTCAGCTCTTCAGCGTGGTGCGGCAGGCGTGCGTTCGCAGCCTCAGCTGTGAGGTGCGGGGCCGTTTCTTTTCTATGAATACATTCCCTTGATTTTTCTGGACTCACAAGAACCAAGTCCAGCTCTTCATTAAGTGGATAAGACTAGTGGATGTGGTTTAGGACACAGTATGATTCAGTGTGAGCTGTAAAAATGAACTAAACTTCAGCATGTAGCCAGACGCTGCAGCCTTTTACACAACAGGGTCTGTTTTCACTGACTGGCTCAGCATCAGGAGATCTAGAGTTAGCTTCTGCGATGCCATTAATAAGGAGAAATCTTAATGACGATATGGAGGTGCATTGAAGGCATCCAGAGAAGTTTTGGGGATGAAATGTTTCAGTTGACTGTTGATTTCTAGTGTGAGCAATGTTAATCTCATAGCCAGTCCTATACTTCTCAAATATCAAAGCAAAATTTGGACCCTGAAGCCCCGTTCCCTTACAGTAAAATATCTGGATCTATTGACTTTTAGAGTTACAGACATTAGCCTTGTTTGGAATTTGGACTTCAGACATCTCTGATCAGTGGAGCACTGTGTGCATTTGAGATTTTTTAAAAATTGTTTAGATTGTTCTGAATTGTGCAAAATGTCTTTGAGTCTGTTTGGTCTTTGCCTCTGTCCTGTACAGGTGTGTCCCGGCAGGGAAGGACCCATCTTCTTCGGAGATGAACAGCACGGTTTTGTGTTCTCTCACACGTTCTTCATCAAGGACAGCCTGGCGCGAGGTTTCCAGCGCTGGTACAGCATCGTGGTGGTGGCCATGGATAGGATTTACCTCATTAACTCTTGGCCTTTCCTGCTACGCCACCTTAAACTCACCATCCAGAGTCTACAGAGCACTGCGCTGAAGGTACTGCACCGCCAGGATCGCTTGGTAGTCAAAGGGATTTCTTTAACATGCAGAAGAGCCCTGAACGAGGTGTTCATGTGTTCCAATTCATCGATCACGTTTACTGCTGTAGTAGACTAAACCCGATAACCACAGAGTTGAAGGTTCAGCTCCCCTACTTTCTACCATTGTGTCCTTGAGCAAGACACAGCCCTCAGTGTCTCCAGACTGTAAGACTGTCCCTTTAACTGATGACTGTAAGACTGTCTCTGTAACTAATGACTGTAAGACTGTCCCTTTAACTGATGACTGTAAGACTGTCTCTGTAACTAATGACTGTAAGACTGTC
>JBBJLR010000007.1:1046592-1065807 GCA_037577145.1 Brachypetersius gabonensis | reverse complement strand
GTGGTCTAGAACGAAAGCCTGCCCGGGCGTGGTCTAGAACGAAAGCCTGCCCGGGCGTGGTCTAGAACGAAAGCCTGTCCGGGCGTGGTCTAGAACGAAAGCCTGCCCGGGCGTGGTCTAGAACGAAAGCCTGTCCGGGCGTGGTCTAGAACGAAAGCCTGCCCGGGCGTGGAAAGAACTGCTGAAAACTTATGGGCTTATTATTATAGTTGCAAAGAAAGCTTTACATCTCTGGTTCCACGTGAAAACCAAGTGCTGCTAAACAAAAGCCATGAATTTTGCTTGAATACGATCATGAGTGGACAACTGGCAGACACTACAGACAAAGGGGCCATTAATATCAAACACCAAGATTCTAATTTGCATTGGGAGCATTGACTAAACCAGTTACCCGTTACTATAGTGGCTGATCACAGTTATTTTGCAGATAGAAGTGTTGCCTATTATTCCACCTCCACCGAATAGAGCTTCCCTCTATGGTCCCGTTCGGTTACTGTGTATAGTATTATATTAATAATATGGAGACGAGACCTCAGTAGGATTATTAGGAGCAGTGCTTTTTACTGATTTATGTGTTTGTAAAGTGTTGTTTTTTTGGCCTGTTTTCCATCTGGCAGGAAGGCATCGGGCTGGACGGCATTAATGACGCCTTTCTTCTGGAGGGGGCGATTTATCGTCTTCTGCGCAGGCACTGCAGAGGACAGCCCTACTACATCCATCTGCTGGAGCTGTTTACTGAGGCAAGACCCCTAAAGATGTACACACACACTTTAGAAGCTATATTATAACTAGAAATATTCAAAATTATATTTTGACATTTTATTCATTGTTTAAAGTGTGTTTAGATGAGTATCAACATAAGGATTCCATCAACACTCTTCTGGGGATATTAATTTGATTAAACCCTATTTTGAATGTTTTTTAAAATTTCATTCTGGATATTATCTGTATTCTTAGAATTTCATTATAATTTTATTAGAGCTAATAACTGATGATGTGTTTTTCCACCAGACCTCCTTCCAGACGGAGCTGGGTCAGGCGCTGGACCTGATGACTGCCCCACCACACAAAGTCGACTTGGACCGGTTCACCATGGAGAGGTGAGAGTGGAGGAGGAGGAGGAGGAGATGGGGGCATGTGATCTGTTGGTAGAAGAAAAGAACCTGAATTTTGGTTCTACTTGCAGGTATAAAGCCATAGTGAAGTATAAGACGGCCTTCTACTCGTTTTATCTGCCCGTGGCTGCAGCGATGTTCATGGTGAGCACATCCTCTACCAATTTACACCCTGGGGGCAGTGGCACAAAAAAGGGGAATGCAATATATGGGGTGCATATGGGCGCACCTCCAGGGGGGGCGCCAAAACAAGGGAGGGACAGAAAAAATATCACTGGCATTTATGTTTTAAAACTGTTCTTGTGCTTATAAATCATGACTATGCCCTAAATATGCTGCTTAAAATATTTAAGAAACCTAGTGCCTGGCCACTGGCAGTAGATGTTGTGACCAGCGATGCTGCCGCGACGGGGGTGGGGGTGGGGGGGTGGTTTGTTGCACACCCCCCAAAAAGTGAGTTGTTGCACCCCTGCCTGGGGGTGTTCAGTATCTCTAACAAACTGTAACAGTTTCCGACAGTGTGCGACTCAGTTATCTATAAACACGGACAACATCAGTATCTGACCTCACTAATGCTCTCATACAATCAAACCCTCACAGCAATGATCCAGCACCTGTACCTGACCTCAGTAATTCCCTCATACAATCAAACTCTCACAGCAATGATCCAGCACCAGTACCTGACCTCAGTAATGCCCTCATACAATCAAATCCTCACAGCAATGTTCCAGCATTAGTATCCGACCTCACTAATGCTCTCATATAATCAAATCCTCACAGCAATGTTCCAGCACCTGACCTCACTAATGCTCTCATACAATCAAATCCTCACAGCAATGTTCCAGCACCAGTACCTGACCTCACTAATGCCCTCATACATTCAAATCCTTACAGCAGTGTTCCAACATCAGTACCTGACCTCACTAACGCTCGTATACAATCTACTCCTCACAGCAATGTTCCAACATTAGTACCTGACCTCACTAATGCCATCACACAACCAAATCCTCACAGCAATATTTCAACATCAGTACCTGACCTAACGAAGAGGTCACAGGTTCGAATCCTACCTTGAGCACCACCTGAGCAAGACCCTTAACCCCAAGTTGCTCCAGGGAGAGACTGCCCCCTGTAGTTAGAGAATGGAAGTCGCTTTGGATAAAAGCGTCTGATAAATGCCATAAATGTAAATGTAAATCTTCACAGCAATGTTCTAACATCAGTACCTAACTTCACCAGTGCTCTCATACAATCAAATCCTCATAGCAATGTTCCAACATCTACTTTAAAACCTTAAGGTTGCAACTGCAGTGTAGTGTCACTATGCTGAATAATGCTAATTTATCATTTTTTTCTACAAATTTCACAAAATATTGCAAAAATGTAAATTTAAATTGCATTATTTTGTTAGCAAAATATTCTCAAACAGCACTTTACAGATTAGCCCAGAGCCACAGGTAGAGATCACGGGTTCATCTAGCATTCAGTTCCGAAAAAGATTCAGAAAAGATTTGGAATTCATTTTGGCAAAATTCAAACTCTTAACATCTATTCAGCTACGTTCAAATGATAAAATGTAGCTTATATAAATCAGTGCATACTTTTCTATTCTGACTTTAGGGATTGATTGGTGAATTTTAATTGTTTGTTTTTTAATTACATTTTAATCGTCAGTTGGAACTGAATTTCAATTGGTCAATTTGAAAAATATGTCAAAGTTAAAATTTAGTTTCCATGATAATTTCAGTATTCTCAAATATCACTTTGAAGGTTGGACTGTTGTTGGGGTTATTTAGGTCTGGTGTTTATTTCATTTGTTGTTGTTGTTGTTTACCACAGGCAGGAATTGACAGCGAGGTGGAACACGGCAACGCTAAACACATCTTACTGGAAATGGGGGAGTTCTTTCAGATTCAGGTACGAATTGAGGCTCAATTAGAATTTGTGTTCAATTTGAATTTGTGGCTGAAATCTGTGTTTGTTGTTGGTTTCAGGATGATTACCTGGATTGCTATGGCGACCCCGCGGTTACTGGTAAGATCGGCACCGATATCCAGGACAACAAGTGCAGCTGGCTGGTGGTGACGGCACTAGGGATCATGACCCTGGAGCAGAGGGCACAGCTAGAGGTGAGGGTGTGGTAATGATAGCTTCACCAAACAAACCTCAGTCTTACAGTCATTAGCTACAGGGACAGTCTTGCAGTCATTAGCTACAGGGACAGTCTTACAGTCATTAGCTACAGGGACAGTCTTACAGTCATTAGCTACAGGGACAGTCTTACAGTCATTAGTTACGGGACAGTCTTACAGTCATCAGTTACAGGGACAGTCTTACAGTCATCAGCTACAGGGACAGTCTTACCGTCATCAGCTACAGGGGCACACTTTATAAATTGACACAAATCTATTTGTGGGTTTATTTGTTTGTTTTACTTGTTAAACTCAGAACGGGACTCACAGCGAGTTACAACACAGCAACGCTAAAAAATTAGTCCACTGTTTTGAATGAATTCTAATGAAAGCTTAGATGTCAAAATTGAGCTCCTTCGTGTCAGAACTTTTTCTTTTCTTACATTAAGATCTGAATTGGACAAATTTTGCTGGTCAACTTGAATGACCTATTTCATTTTGAGATTTAAAAAATGTGATAGAAAATAGATAAATATGTCCTGCATAACTAAAATCTTTATTTCTTATTTTGACCATCCTTTTAGCTTCACAGAGAAATGTGAGATGTGTTTTCATTTAATTGAGAAAACGTGTCTACTCTTCTGGCTGCTTTAAAGGCGTGTTATGGGCGGAGCGATGCTGAAAGTGTGGAGCGAGTGAAGGCCCTGTACGACTCCCTGGAGATGCCTCTGCGGTACCACCGTTATGAGGAGGAGAGTTACCTGCGTCTCCAGAGCCTCATCCAGCGGCACGCCCAGAACCTCCCCCACGCCGTTTTCCTTAACTTCGCCAAGAAAATCTACAAGAGGAAAAAATGAGGGCAGGGCTCAGAAGGCTGGAGCACCTGGGACGTTTTCATAGCGGTGCATTTTAGCAGTGGTGTAAATATGCAGAGTGTAGATATGTTTAAACAATATATAAGAAAATGCCAGCTGGCCTTTTTAAACACATCATGATGAACAGGCCAGTGGTAACGGTTACAGTCCCCCTGTTTTAGAGATATGAGGTTTTGTTTTGTTCTTGTTTCTATCTAGAAAGGGCTGGATTCGTCCATGTGTTGACCCTTCAAATCCCTGGCCTGAACTGGGAGTTAGCACTCTCCTGCAAGCGTGTTGAGCCGTCCAGCGATGTTCTACCAGCTTGGCCTTGTCAGAATTGGTTGTGACTAAAATCAGCGATTATGATACTGACACTACAACTGGCAATACCAGTCCGATGCTGTCTGTTCTTCCTTCTCTTCAAGAAATCAGATGTCACAGTATTTCTCAGTGCAGGAGTCTTTTTAGTGCACTGTGTAGGGAGCAAGGAGCCGTGTGGGGCGCAGGCTTTACCCGTGTCCTTGTCTGTGTGTCTGAGTTTAACATTTATTTGATTGTTCTGGCTTTTCCCGGTATCAGATCCAGTGAATTTGCCCTGATAAAAACAAGAAATGAACAAAAAAGTGAATTATGGTAATCTTCATTCTTCAATCTGTTATGTAAGAGCCACCATTATTCTCAGTGTTTAATCACTTTTTTGCTCCCCAAACCTCAGGATAAGTCCTTTTAATGTGTTTTTATGTTACTACAGCTGGCCCAGTGGTTTTCAGCTTGGACAAGTTGGCTTGGTTCAATAAAGGCAGTATTTTCCATCCTATAATTTGTCAAGCACAGAGGAGCAAAATGCTGGTCATTGTTTGGTCGGTGTGTGAGTGACTGGTGACTGATAGTCTTTTCTTAAAGCCTTTTGATTCATCCCAATTAAAACTCTAAGCACGGACCCCAAAACTGATATAAAGTCATCAACAGCTGCCACAGAATCAAAGTGGTGTCAGTCATGTGTGCTAATGGTTCACTGTCCAAATGCAGAACATTGTCTCAATAATACCTTTAATGGGATGTTTACTACTGAACATTTCAGTATACTTATTATTGCCAGGAACCAAACATCTGATCTAGAAGAATATATCTCATTAAGATCAAATAAAACCTAGTAATGTGCCATAGCCTGAATTATTATGATCCTCCCTACGTTTTTGTTGTATAAGTCTATTTGAAGACCATTCACAAAGCTTTTTGTTAGCTTTAGTAGTAATGTTAGCCATCTCCATTCACCGGCTAATGCCTACCAGGGTGATTTCCTCATCTTCAAGTGGGAAAATCTCACTCCGGTGGTCACCATGGCTTGGCTGTAGGGCCCAGATTGGCACTTTTTGAACTAGTGAACTGGTTGCGGTTCTTTTTTGGGAAAGAAAAGTCTCTTTAAGAAATGTTGCTAATGTTAGCATAGCTTCTTAACTATAGGCTAAGCTAGCATGCACTAAGTACCAAACTATACAGTCAGTTATACAGTCAACTTTTAATGCCTTGTCCTTGCTTTTTTTTTTTTGCAATTAAGTTCATTTGAAGACCATTCATAAAGCTGTTATTAATATTAGTCATCTTTATTCACCAGCAAATTCATCAAAACTGCCCAGTTGTAGTGTTGAAGAGCACCTCACACCTTCAAGATAGCAGAATCAGAAAATTTTATTAATCTCTGAGGAAATTTCTCATGTAATGACTGCGAAGACACAATACAAGAATATCATAAAAAAGTAAAGTCTTAAGATCTAAACAAAAAATCTGTAGAAAACCTCTATGAAAATACACAATGCTCTGCTCAGAAATGCTGGGTATACATACTATAGGTTAGTGATACACTTGAGTGAAATATACCCACGCAGTTTGGAGTAAGTTACTGCACTTAGTAGACATCAGTAGTAATTTTAATTAATAAAGTAAGTTGTTCGTCCACTAATACCTTATAAATCTGTAGGAATCCTGAACCGGTTCTGACTGTTTGCCTAGCCTCAACTACTGATCTATACATTATTACATTATTGAGAATCCAGTAGTAATATTAAGTAATAAGTCATTTTGACGTGCAATAAAGTGATTCAGCGCCCATTTAGAAAACGTAATGTGATATTACACATAATGATAATGTTTTAACACCCAATATTGGTAGACTGTTGCACATCATAACAAAAGAAATGGTATAATTCACATGGTATTTCAAACAATGATAGTTATTTAATCCCATTAAGAAAATAAACAACAAGAACCAACAGCCTACTGCACAGATGGTTGTGTGGATGTGTGACAGAGAGACTATCAGGGAGTTTAAGAGGATGAGGATCTAACTGGTGAAGCCATGGCTGCGTTCCTTGCTCAGACCAGTGTCTCTTTAAGACATGTTGCTATGAAGGAGGCTCTCTGATGGAGAAATGCTGATGTTGTTTGTGTCCAGATGATGGAGATATCCTGAATGGCCTTATAGAGGTCTTATCGATCTGGGAGAGCTCAGATAGGCCACGTGAGGAGCTCCTCGCTCTGTATTGGCTGAGGGCTGGAGGGGGCGGGGCGGATGGTCGGGTGGTGCTGATGCTGGGGGGCAGAAGCAGGGAGGGGGGGTGAAGAAGAAGAAGCAGCCGGGGCAGGACGAGACGAGGTCTTTTGCTATATTTTCTCTGCATCCAGCGAGTGGTGAAGCCCAGCCCGAACCTCTGCTCTTCTTTCTCTTTCACCATCTTCAGGTGAGTTCCGTCCTCCAGATGTCCTCCTCTAGTACTGCTCCGCCGTGTCTGTTCCTCTGTTTGGGGTTTTACGTGCTCAGAGACGAGGTTGGATGTCTTATATATTTGTAATACCCTATAGATTTCTCCTTATAGTTTTTTCTACTGGCGGATCGTCTATTGAGGAGCTGCAAAAAGAAGCACCCCCCCCCCCCCCCTCCCCCCGTTTCCTCCTTATTCTGTTAGGTTCTGAATGTTAAAGGCTTCAATAACCCTTTTGGTTGCAACCTATATAGTGTCTACCGCGTTTGTATTGTGGTCTGGAAGCATGCGCAGCTGTGTGAATGTCCAGGTTCCTGCGGTTTGCTCTTCTGTGTTTGGGCCCAGCATCAGTATCAGCATCCAAGGACACTGGGTGGATGTGGGCCCAGCCTGCATAGGATAGGAAAAGGAAAAGGAAAAAAACAGCCTCAGTCCTCGCGATGCCTTTCTCAGCCTGCAAGAGTTGAACCAGCATCTCGGGAGGGATGAAGGCTCTCAAGCAGCAGCAAGGATTTTAATACTCATCCACATTCCAGCCACTGCAAACGTATAGGGATGAGTGTTATTGGATAATAGGGATGTATATGCATTGTAGCGTAACCACAGCAGTGTAATGGAAAGGGGGGGAAGGGATGAGAGAGTACTGTTGGCTTTTTTCTTTTGAAGTCCCTCTATGCTGGCAATGCATTGCTATTATTGTTGCTATAATAAATCATTATTGTAATTTTCATCTTTGTGTGTATCATAGCATCAAACCATTATTATTATCATCATCATGTCATTAACGTAATCACCTTAATTTAATAGTCAGAATTGACCTTCTAGTGTTTCTGTTTTACTCTAATTTGCTTTTGTTGGAGATTGATGTTGATATTGATGTGAAGTACAATCATTATTATTGTTATGGTTGCAAGGTGATTAACAGTTTCAGGATACTGCAAAGGCAAGAAATTATTTGAAGTATTAATGATATATTGATTATTTGATATATAAATGATGCATAAGACGACAAATTAATGCATGAAACATCTTGTCTAGATAGTGGGGGTCAGGATTTTGCTTTATTTTGTGGTGTTACAGCTGGTTTAGATTTTCTTTCCCCATATGTGGCATAAAATCTTGCCCATCTTGACCACAGATATAATACAGCTCTACAGTGTAAATAGACATTGTTTCTAAAGGAGTTGTTTTCCCTATTTTTTGCTCCATAGTAGATTTGGTTATGTCTTCCTCTGTTAATTACATGAACGCATAATAATTTTTTAAAAAGTAGTACAAGCACACATTTTCTAATATCATTCCAGTCCAGGAATGCTGTTGGATTAAAATGCTGAGATGCCTTTACGCATTTGCATGGCCCCTCTATGTGTGAAGTAGCCCACAGGCTTCGCATGTCTACATGTGTTAGCGAGCATGAGGCTGAGAAATGGCAAATGCAAGGTACTAATGATGTTGGGGGTGCAGCGTGTATGTAATGGTTCCTATAATGTCAAGATATAAAGTTGAAACTCTACTACAACAGGATAAAACATTATGTTTTTGTCTTTCTTGGTATTACAGGAGCAAAACTGAGCCAGGATGTGAGCGATATGTTGAATAAAACTGACTGGGAACTTCCTTCCTGAAAGTCCAAAACCAGAAAATTCCTCCATTTTCTTTTACTAAGCACCCACAATGCACTCCTCCCGGCCCTCCGTTCCCCCACGGCCACGGCGGTTTGACAGTGGCCGACGCACTGAAGCTAAACCAGCAATCCACACGGCCAGGAGGGAGGACAAAAATGTAAACGGTGTCTCCTCGTCCCCTCGCCGTGTCACTCGAGTACCTCCGGAGCCCTCCCGGCTAAAGGGCATAGGTCCACGCTCCACAGTGACTCAGCCTAAACTGGTCCGGCAGCAGAAGAACGGCACCCAACCAGTGCCAGGAAACTCAGCACCAAAAGTTGGACGTGCTGCACCAAACCTGGGCCCCGCTGTGGTGGATCCAAACTGTAATGAACCCAGCCTGCCTTGTCTGTGTTGTGACAGCCACTCTCTTCAGGATAGCAATAGCCTGTTCAATCACAACCATAACAACAATAACACTCTAGCCATCAGGCCACAGCTAAAGCTGGCACCTGCACCTCACAAGGATGAGGAGGCGAAGAAGATGCCAGAAATAGGACAGAAAGCCAAATGTAAGCCAGAGGAGAAGCAACCAGTGGACATTCCTGTGCCCAACCAAATGGAGAATGAAGAAGAGGAAAATGGCAATGCGGAAAAGCAAAGCGAAGATGGTCACAAAGAGGATGGTGCTGGTGTTAATGTCAATGGCAAAGTAGATGAGAACGGCAATGACAACAACAGTGTTGCTGCTCCCGACCATGTTCCAGAAGATGTAGTTGCTGCTGCTGCTGCTGCTGATGATGATGACGACGACGACGAAGACGACGAAGACGACAATACACTTGTAGCCTCTTGCTGCGACTGTCCGGCATCCCTTCTGGACTTCTCTCTCACCTCTTCTACCTCATCTTCATCCACCTCCATCAGCAGCTGCTCTGATCTGGAGTCTGATTGCCCTGATACTTTTTCAGTGTCACTGCAGGAGCAAGAGGACTATCCTCAGCCTCATTCCCCAGCATCCAATGTTTTTCAGCCTTGCTCCCTGCCACTGGACCTCAGCACTTCCATGCGACCACCGCCATCTCCGTGCTCCCCCGATGAGGGCTACCCTTCAGCCCCTTCATCTCCTTCGCCTGACTTCATGGATGGCAAGGGACCTGAAGAAGAAAAGACCATCAAAGTGGATCTTCTGAACTTCTTGGATTCCATAGATGAATTGGGCAAAGTGGATCGCTTCTATCGAATTGTTCAGGTGGCACATTGGGAGTTTGAAGGCGACTTTGATCTGAGAGATAGACTGGTTCACCAGGAAAGGCTTGAGAAAGTCAACAAACAAGTGAAACTTGTCCATCTGGAAAGACTTCAGGAAGCGGGATTTGATCTTGATGAGGAAGATCTCTCTGGTGTCCTGGATGAAATGGGCAACATTGACATTTCCTGGAAGCTTTACAAAAGTGACAAATCATGTGATTCCCAGGAATTCAGTGATGCAGGGGTGGACATGACTGCACCGTCTGACCTTGACGAATCTTCGGCCCCAGATTCCCTTGTGCCATCTCCTGTGGATCCACCTCCAAGGCCTCCAAAACCCCCAGTGAGGCACTTCAGTGCCAAACCTGAAATACACACATACATGAACATCAGTGGGAACACGCCTTCAGTTTCCTCCACCTCCTCCCCAGTCAAGTCCTTCAGTCTTTCAGTTTCTGCATCCCCATCTTTACCTTCAGCATCAAATCCCCCTGCATTGCCTCCCCCACCATCACAGCCTGTCCCTTATTTCACTCTTTATTCTGATTCACCCTCATTCCCTTCCCCCACTCCTCCCATTCCACCTCCCAGAAGGCGCCACAAAGCCCGCCTGGAGGCCCAGAGGCTTGCTGAACTCGAGAAAGAGAAGACACCTCAATCTCTTCCTGCTCCAACCTCCAGACCTCCTCCTCTACCACCTCCACCAGTAGTCCAGCCCTCTCCACCTGCTATTCCGCCTCCTCCATCGCTCCCGCCTCCTCCCTCTTTCCACGCTCTGGACGTGGAGATTCGTAAGCTGCTGGCACTAGCAGGGATCACCCAGGCAGAGCTGCTGAGGCTTAGTCCAGAGTTGGGTGTTTGTGTGGATGGCGTCTTGGAGGAGGGAGAGATATCTGAGATTTCGAAGATAAACAAAGAGGAGAGAGATGATGTGGAGGTGTGTGATTTCACCTGCAGGAATGAACTAAGAGGAAACAGACTTGGGAAAGATGTGAAAGAACTGGATGCAGTCAGAAAAGAGGAATCATCTGTAGATGTAAAGGACACCTTCAAAACAACATCTTTCACAGAGATGGCTAGGCGGCGCAAGCGAAATGGAGGGAGCGGTAACTCTAGCTGCGGCTGCAGTTTGGGGGATGATGCTAGCTTGGCTGCTGACTCATATTACAGCACTGATATTAGCAATAAGCATCTCATGAATGCTACCTTGGGCAGTTTTGATTATGCCTCAATGATACCTGATTCCCCTCCTCCCCCTCCCCCTCCCCGGCCTCTACCCCCACGACCACAAATACTGTCCAAGCCTCCTGAGCTTCCCCCTCTAAAACCATGCACTCTCCAAGCCAATGCATCCAGGCCAGACAGATTTGATTGGCTGATAGCCTTTACCCCAGACGCAGAGACTCCACCACTAGGCAATAAAAAGTCGTCTTCTGATGCTACACCCCAAAAAACAAGTGGTCCAAAAGTCACTACATTTAAAGAATTGCGAAACAGGAGCAAACAGGCTTCCCCTCCAGCTCAAGTCCAACCAGAACCCGAACCAACGATCATCACCCCAGATCCAGATTTCTTGTACAACCTCAAGTGGAGGAGAGAAAAGGCAGATGGGGATGGCAGTCAGTGGGAATACACTTCGCAAGCACAAGCCACTTTTCTCCAGCCGCCGCAGACCCCTGCTTCATTGGCCCTTTTTAGGGAAATACGCCACCTAAACACTCAAGGAGATGCCTCTGTTCAACCCAAGTCCATGCAACGAAACACTGGTTCGCCCGGCAGGCATGATCTTGGCGATGACCGAAACAGAGAGCAAAAAAAGGATGAAGAGGAGAAGACAGAGGTGAGAGGAATGGCAGATGGAGGACGAACATGGGAATCAAAAACAAGAGGTGGGTTTTCTTTAACTTTAACTTTCTGCTCTTGATTGTGTGAGGTGAATGAGCTCAACAAAAGCTGAGAACCTCCTGTCTGGAATAGTATTGCATAAAGAAACTGCATTGTTAGTTGGCAATCTGTTAATAATATCATGATTCAAGATGTTTTCTCCCTATAGTGGCACTGTTAAAATGCTTCTAATGCTCAGAAAGTTATCACAATAATGATACATATCAGCAATTTAATATGCTTGACACAACTTGATTGTCTGCAGCAGGTCTGATAAAGGGTAAATTTACTTCTCTTTGCTTTTAAACTAAATAATAGCATTTGGTTTACTTGGTTTTTTGGCGTTTTTGGTTTACGATACTGTTAGATCTTCAAAATGTACCATTCACTCCTACGCAGCCCATATATAAAAAAGGATCTGCATGCACAGCCCAGTAGGAATTCATCATGGCTGTGAAATCACACCACCACCCATTCCACCTTCAGCGATTAACTCTGCCCATTGCACCTAAAGTTATTGTACATTGAATCACAATTACAAGACGACCTGAGGTCAGAACTGAGGTCATTTACATAAGTCTTAAAGGCACAGCAACAAAAACAGTGTGTTTGAAACTAAGGAATAAATTGTTTGGAAAATTTAATTGTTTTTGGCACACAAATAAAAGGTTTTTTAAAGGATTCTGGGTTGGAACTGAGCCCTCCAGGTGAGGGGGCCAGTGATTGTTGGGATCCAGTAACATGATGTGATAGCAGTGAAATTGAAGAAGATGAGTCAAGGATGATGATAGGCAAACTAATTCAGAGCCAAATGGGCTGATCACCACCACAGAGAAGGGATGATGGAATCTCTGCAGAGATTTCCATGGCACTGTGCTGTGTCCCGTGATGTCATCTCAGCTTATTTAATTATTCATACAGTCTGCAGGCTTGAAGGCTAATGGCATTTCTCTCTCTCTTTCTTTCTTTCTTTCTTTCTCTCTCTCTCTCTCTCTCTAGCTTAGCTTCTTTTTCTATAGAGTTGTAATGCAGCTTTGACATTTAACTGGCCATTGATCCAGACTCTGTTTGGTTTAAAATGGGATAGATCAATGGAGGCGTTCCCAAATCTGGTTCTGGAAAGGCGGGTCTGGCACAGTTTGGTACTACCCCTCCTCAAACATACCCACCAAACGCGGCAATGAACATGTTGAACCAGGAACACTAAACTGTACTGGATATCGGTCCTTCAGGATAGGTCCTCTTCACTTCCTTGTTTTGTCCATATAATTATATTTGAAATGCAGTTTGATTAAAACAAAGTAGGAACAGTTTTCAAAGAATGTACTACTGTCTTGAAAATATACCTGCTTCATATATCTGACATTGGGCCAGTGTTTCTTTACCCAAGTCCCAAAGCCATCCTGCCCTGCAAATTTTAGCATTTTCCCAGCCTTAACATGTCCACTACAGCTCAGGAGGGGGTTGGTAATGAGCTGATTAGTTGGCTCAGGTGTGTTGGAAGCAGTGAAAACACTCAAATGAGCACCGCAGGGTTTCTCCAGGACCAGGCTTGGGAAGCAGTATTTCAGGCAGAAACCAGGTGGCGCCAGAGAGACCATTGTTGGTGTATGTGCCTTTAAGTGTCAGGAGGGCGGGTCCAAACCTTCCCCAGCCAATGACCAAGCAGATGGTACAAGCACAGAAGCAATACAGGAAAGGCAAAGCAAAACTGCACTGGGGAAAAAGAAACAAACACAAAGTAAGGTACCTCTGCTTTTCTGGGACTTGGGTATTGTTTGTTCAGAGGTGAATATACAGATCTGCTCCACCTGTTCTCTTCTCATCACAGTTCACCAGCATTGGACCAGTCATCTCAATGCTTGTGGTGGAAGCACTTAGTGCTTATCTGAGGTCAGTTATGGCTCTCAGCTCATAGTGAGCTGAAGCCGGTGAAACCTGACTCCAGACCTGATCCCTGCGGACATCTAGGCTTTCACAATGTCATAACCAAATGCTGGAAGGCTAAGCTGAGCAGTGGAGTTAACTCTTTGTTTGCGCTTATGGGCCAATAGAGCATCTGACTGCACAGCCAGCTTTCGGGAAACAGGCGGTGGTTAGACTGTAGGTGTGGTTACCTATTTAATTCAGGTCAGTTCTGATTGGCTTCTTGCTGCATGTGTCAAATTTTGTTTGTATGTTTGCTTGTCATCAGGAAAGTTCTACCATTCGGGGGATTCTTTCACTCTTCTCTTCTAAAACTTTGCTTATTATTGCAAAAACATTTGGAATCTACAGAAATGTGATTCCCAGCCACATGAAATATGGTAGACATAAGGATCACAAATAAATTAGCCAAAAACAGCTTTTTCTTGTTCACTCATCAGAATCTATTGGTTGTAAAAGTTATAGGATTGTACTGTGGCTTTTAGCATCTTGGGCTGAAGCGCCTACATTTGGAAATGTTGCCCTATTTCCTGTGTTTAAGACAGGGGTGTCAAACTCCAGCACATTTTGGTGATTTCCCTGCTCAGAAATACCTGGTGCACCTCACCGGTTAATTGTCAGGTTTAGTGAATGTGTTTGAGAAGGAGAACCATCAAACTGTGCTGGACACCGACCCTCCAGGACAGGAGTTGGACACCCCTGGTTTAAGGGAATAAAGAACACTATCAGCCTTCTGTCATGATTTCTTAGCATTTATTTAGGGAGAAAACATCTTTGTCTTTACCACTGGCAGCTTTCATATGGCTTGGAGTCCTTTTTCTCAAATACTTGGTTTTATGTAACAAGTAGTAATTAGAAAAGAGTGAACAAAATCTGACACTTGCATAAACACATCTCCAGGATTCTGTCTGATTTTACACAGTTTTCCTCAAGTCTGTACTAAACATGGGTAAATTATAAATACGAGAGCAAGTGAGGTCGTAGATGTCTTTAAGACTCGGCATGGTTACTCATTTTAATGGTAATTCCATGTTATTAATGGTTATCGTTTTGCACATTTTACATTTTAATAATTCAATAATTGTTTACGATTTGTGTTTTAAAGGTGCCTTTAAAAAAAGAGGAAATGGCTCTAATGATTTCAGTGGTCTGCGTTTTTTTATGTATTAATCAATGACCCACAGCTGACCAGACAAAAACGGACTGTGAGAGGCAACAGTGCAGCCTCCCTATAGGCGGGTTAGCTTTAACACACCCTTTCAACTAAATGCCCCAAAGTAACAAATAAGACAAGCCTATATTTCCCTGAATGAATTCCAAATGATTATTTCTTTGGAACTCCATGGAGAAATGTTAGATAGCTGTCAAAATGTACAGGAAGCTTACTTCTGTTCCCCAGCCTCAAAGGGTGAGATGCGAGGGATGGTTTTCAGCCTTCCACTCTTTATTGCTGCAGGATTTTGTTGCTGAACCAGTTTTTCATAACATTTGGTGTGTGTGTGTGTTTGAGAGCGATCTGGAGTGCGGTGCTATGACATTTTTATCTCCCAATGAAGACGGACTGCTCTCATATCAGAACAAGCTGTGATTGTGCTGTTATTATCCACCGATCTGCCTCCATTTTTCTCATGTGCATTTTACTGCTCTCTCAAAATGACGCTAACATTCTCTCCATTTTCTCTTTTTCCTTCCTGTTCCTTTGCTATGTGCTAATTGACACCCCCCCCCCCAACACATCTCCTTCACCCCTCCCATCCTGCCTGTTCTCCACTTTGTCGCCCACTCCTTTCTCTCCATTGCTCTCCTTTCTGTTCCGCTGATATTCGCACACTTTTGCTCACCGCTAGCCATTCAAGTTCCCTCACCTCCCCTGCCGTTAGACTCGCCTCAGCTTTTGCCCTCTCCCTACTTCCTCCACTCCAACCCCCCACCCCGGCCACCTCTGTTTTACCGCTCAGACTTTTACAGGAGTCAGTCCAAGGCCTTGCCTTTTCCACAAGTCCCCAGAATCCCTACAGATTCCATTAGAGACACCTACCCTGACTCGCTGTACCACACTGATGCCAAAAACAGCGGTGAATTTTTCTGCCGTCATAAAGACCCTTCCAGTGGGAACATTTACAGCAATTCAGCCAGCATCATAGATTCTTTGTACCAATGTTCACGATATTCTGACAGCAGAAAAGACCATAGCCAAGCCAAAGACCCTTGCACTGGCAACTGCCTTGATTCGAACTGTAACATAGACTCGCTCTACTGCAGCGACAAATACAGGCCGAAGACCTTCAGGCTTGCCGGCCTTGACAAACCAGGCATAAGCGCACCCGCTGAGGGCGATACCACCCCATACAAGAACATTGATGTGATAAATTACATTAACGCAGGGAAGCTCAACGACCTGAGCGAAAAAGCTACAGAGGAAGTCGCGTCCTGGTTTGACTTGAGCCACAACGTCCCAGCTAGCTTCAGCCAGAGCGGAGATGGAAGAAAGATGGAAAATGATCCCCAAATCTCGCCCTTCCCCACCCTCTACCTCTACCACCCCAAGAACTGCCCCATGCATAAAGGTGCCCCACCTCGCTTGTCCCCTATAGGGGCTATCTCGCCTCCCTATAGGGCTGGACCTCTGTCCCCAGGGGCTGACGTGTCCCGTCTGTCCTCGCCACTTTTCCCCCGCAGCCACACCCTTCCTGCTCTTGCTGCCCCCCTCTATTACCCCTACCTTTACACCCCCCACGCTCAGGCTCCTCCGCCGGAGCTCGAACTCTCTCAACAGCGTCCATCACCACCGCTCTCTCTGAGTAAGGGATCAGTACATTCTCATTCTCACTCATCTCTGTTTCCCTTTCATCTCCGTATTATGACAAATTTACACCCCGTCCTGAGTGGAGCAGATCAGCCAAGACATGCTCGGTGTCTGAACCCTGCTTCTGAAGACTAGTGAAGCTAACTTGCCCCTGGGCCTCTTCAGAGCATGTAGAGATGTTCAGTGATCTCTAATAGACTAGTTTATGTGGTATCTGACAGTGTAGGACTTAAATGTTACCCATGATGCTAACACACTTCACTCCATGGTTCCAGGTAACAGTGAGTCATTTGGTGTCAGAAACCACACAAGCGAGTCTATTAGAGATTTCCAAACACCTGGCTTGAGAAAAGTGTGTGGTGATGTAAGTTGGCAGTTAGCATCAGGCTAATGAATTGCTATTAGCTGTTAGTCACATTAGTCTCCAGTGCAGAAATATTTTTGTCTGATCTGCTACTTTTTGGGTAGAACTGTAAATTTGATCTCTCTTTCTCGCTCTTCTCATACGTTTTTCTGTATATTCTGTGTCTGTTGTGAGTTTTCTGGCCAATTTATATTACTATTATTAACATTATTACCTTTTTTTTGTGATGTGAGCATGGACGTCCCTCACAGTGTGCCCCAGCATTTCAGTTTTTCTGTTTTGGTTTTAACTGTTTAATTTTATAATTCTGCTCTGATAAACATCAGACTGGTCTTTAGCTTTTGCACTGTACCTGCTGTTTTGGTATTTCAGTGAATTTTATTAAGCCTTTTCCATAAACTGTCAGTATAAATGTTAGCTTTTAAGCATTTATACCTTTTTCTGTCTATTCCTTTTTTTATTCTTTGATGGAATGATCATTTTTGGTTGTATTTTGTTCAGCATGCATGTGATGTTTAGGGCCTGGCTGGTGACCTTGCCTGAAGTTGCAAATAAAAATAAAACGATCCAAATAATCAGATAAATACAAAACTAACTTAAGTGTGGGAACGGGATGCTAATGAATGTTCACGACTTGCGTGGGCACGGGCACCAGTGTGGTTTGAAAAGTAGGGGGAAAGTGGACAGAACAAGATAAGAGCAGCAAAAATGAAAACTGTATAATAAAAACTATACCAACAGTACAGTATAAAAAGTACACGATCTAAAGGTATAGATATGGACATGTGTATTTAATATACATATACAAGAATACATAAGAATATAGATATTATATTTATACGCAAGTATAGATAAGTATATGTACTTTATATGAACGCTGAGTAGATGTGTGTGTGTGTATATATAAATATATATAGAACCAGAGTGGATATATAAATATATATAGAACACTGTGGATATGTATATGTATAAATTGCACATTTCACCCATCATGCTCCACAGTAAATAGTGATGTTGTGTTCAGTATATCAGTGAGTTCTTTTGGAAGTTCAGTATTACTGAAGTTTCCCCAGAAACCCGGTTTGACTCGATCAGTCCTTCATTAAATTATATCAGGAGCTGCTGATGGAGTTTCACCATCCAAACAATGGCTGGAGGAGCTCCCGCAATAGCAACTACTTTTACACTCAGAACTAATCTGATACTTTTACTGCTTTCTAGTTTGTTAGCATTTACCCATCCCGAGGGACCCAATAATTTTGTGACTAAGACAAAATGATCTTGTTTCCACAGCATATTAAATTGTGGCCATGACTTAATGGTCTCAGCTCTTAGGAATGTCTACAGGATTGGGGGCGATGGTGAAAGGGAGTTGGTGATTTGTATTTGCTGATTTTTGGGGGTCGGGGGTATTTGTTGATCTTGGAGGTTTGACTTTCAAAAAAAAAACGTCGATCATGCCCTCATGTCAGTCATGACCACGATCTTGTTCCCACAGTTTTCCAAATTGTCTCTTTTCTTCGCATTAGCGAGGGTTGTTTCCGAGGACGTCACCAGCAGGGCCGCGTCTGTCCCTCTTTATTGTGTTATTGGTGACTCTTAATGCTTCCCCCATTGGCGGAAATGGTCCGGGTGAATTTTATTTCATTTTTCCGTTCCATAAATATGGTAATTCATGCAAAAAAACAACTGTCAGCACATATATATATATGTGCTGTTGATACCTTGACTCAAGGTCAAGGGTGCTTTAATAACATGCTTTATAATAACAGGGTGGTGGGGACGGTCTGGGGCCTGGGGAGCGCACTGCCATTCAGTTTTGATTCTTTCAGAGTTGATTCAGTTGCAGTGCCAGTATCGATTTTGTATAACTGAAAAATAACAATTCTGAAAACATTGTTGGGATTTATTTGTCTGTGTAAGTAATCCCTCATTTGTAAATAATTCTCCAAAAGAAACAAATTGCGTAGAATCAAAAGTGAGATGCACTGAATCATAACTGAATCGCGTGGTTCTGAGGTTACAGTGGTGAGTCGGTGGTGATCAGTGGTTTTGGTGTGTCCGTGTTGCAGCGGTGCGCAGCCTGTCCTTCGCCGGCTCTGCGGCTAAAGCGGCCTGGATGGGCAGCGATGTGAGGACCCCGCTCAGAGGTGATGGACTGTCCTCTCTCTGCCTGCAGGAGAAAAGAGGTTATTACTCACACACACCCTCATACACAGGCTCTCTCACACACACACCCTCATACACAGGCTCTCTCACACACACACCCTCATACACAGGCTCTCTCTCACACACACCCTCATACACAGGCTCTCTCACACACACCCTCATACACAGGCTCTCTCTCACACACCCTCATACACAGGCTCTCGCTCACACACACCCTCATACACACGCTCTCTCATACACACCCTCATACACACGCTCTCTCATACACGCCCTCATACACACGCTCTCTCACACACGCCCTCATACACACGCTCTCTCTCACACACGCCCTCATACACACGCTCTCTC
>JBBJLR010000007.1:1032926-1045426 GCA_037577145.1 Brachypetersius gabonensis | reverse complement strand
CAGGACCACAGACAAATTGAACAAAACGCACTCTGAAATGCACCCCCACCTCCCAGCACTGAGTTTGTGGACCTGAAACTCCATCCAGTACCTTTGGGCTGTGTTGGAGTACTCCGAGATCCACAACTAATCAACATTAGTACCTGACCTCAATGGCCCTTGTGGCTAAATGCAGTTAATGCAGCATCAAATGTAAAACCTTCCCAGAATGCTATTGGAACAAATGGGCAATGTAAAGGTAAAATTCTGTTTACCATTGTGCAAGCATGAAACAAAAGTACCCTCAAAGGCACAACAACAGTCTAGACTCTCAACATGCTGGGAGGCGAACACTACATGCTAATTCTGTTACATCAGCTAATAAACTGTTCCAGTGATATAAAGTGTACCTCCCCAGTGGCGTGCCCTAACAAATTGAAGGGTACTACTCAAGTGATTTGAGGGATACCACCCAAGTAACTTCAAGGGTATCGCCCCAGTGACATGATGAGTACCACCCCAGTGACTTCAGGGGTACCAGCCAAGTCATTTGCAGTGTCCCACCCCAGAGACTCGAGTGATACCACCCGAGACATTTGAAGAGTACTTCCCCAGTGACTCCAGAGGTACCATTCCAGTGACTTCAAGGGTAAGACCCCAGTAATTTGAGGGCCCTGACTTACCACCCCAGTTATTTGAAGGCTATGAACCCAGTGACTTGAAGAGTATTTGTGTATCAAACATGCTTTGTAAATACACTTAACATGCCTACATTACTCAATTAGCTTTAATTTGGGAAATCTGAAAACAAAATCTAAAATGAAACACCCTACATTGCCACACTAAATTTAGCCTTAAAGTCTCAAATTTGGCATAAATTTGGCATAAACTCTCAAATTTGTCATAACTTTGGCATAAACTCTCAAATTTGGTTCCACTCCCAAAGCTAAAATACCTACAGAGCTTCAGCTAATGACATCTTTCAGTAAACAACTATTTACCAAAAAATTACTGGAGTATAAAAAATAATTTAAACATAATAAAAAAAAAACAAATGTATTTAAAGGTGAAAGCCATTATCAGTGATATCTGTCTCATCCTTGATTTCAACACCTTCTACACGAACAGGATTTCACGCATATAACACACCATCCAGTGCCACAAGCCAACTCTGCCTCTGCTGGGAGAAGCTCCGCACATGCTGAGGTTTGTCTCATGCCATATGTTTACCTGAGCAGTGATGAGCCAAACAGAACTCCCACTGACGCTTGAGGCATCTTAGAGGGAGCTCTGGACTTTAAAATGCAAAGTGGCCTTGTATGTAAACTAGGAGTCTGAATAATATTTTCCCAAATATACCTTGCAACAGCCCTGAGAGAAACTTTGACACATTTTCTCGAATAGCCTAATCTATGAAGCATAATTCAAGCTTAAAGCTTTAGAGGAGGTTCTGAAATGAAAACAAGCCATAGACCTGAAAAAGTCAGGAATCCACAACAAAGCAACACCACATTTGCATGCATTTTGCACAGCATTGCCACTACAAACCCATTCAAGAGCGAAAGGACTGAACACTCCAGCCAACATCGTTACATAAGGTTAACAACAATAACACCAGTGCCAGAACACCACATAACACAGCCAATGTGTAACGTCTTATATATAAACACAAGCGAAGCCTTACACCTCTGAAAGGAGCCTGCTTGCCAGCTTGAATCTGTTTTAGTAATTACACGGAAGGCCAAAAAGCAGACGGCCCTCTGATTTCTTATGCAACCCGTTCCACAGTGGGAGCTGAATGAGGGGAAACGCTCTCAAACAAAACACAAATTACTGCGATTAAAAGACACAGGGGCTGTAATTACCTGTTCATGTACTTCCACACCAATCACAGACCTATTCAGTCTGTGAAATAAATATTCTCTAGACTATAGACTGGAGTTGGCTTGTCACGATACCAAAATTTCAAACTCGATACTATTTTTTATACTACAGGGGGAGAAAAACGAACACAGGAATTTGTAATAAATAATTGAAAGTGTGCAACGGGGCCGTTGCGCTGCTTCTCTGCGGAGGAGAGCTTCGCGACTGGCTTCGATCAATAGGTCTCGGGGAGCTGAAGGCCCTTATAAAATTTAGCAGCACTAGGTTTGAGCAGTCAAACATAATGCTCCGTCTACTCAAAATTGTACAGGGTATTTTGAAAAGCGCTTTATAAATTAAATGTATTATTATTAGCCGGCTCAGAACTTGGCAGCACATTTAAGTGCACACACCGCTTTTTCCCCTGCCCTCCATAGAGAACAACGGCGGAAGGTTTTTGGCTAATAACTCCGGATCCCCATGGGCTAGGGGCCTCGTTTGAAAGGTCTAACAGAGATCTACTGACAGATTAGGTTTGACGTGGCTGGTTGCTTGCCGAGCGATGCTTCGCCACCGGCCATGTTCAATAGGTCTGGGGGAGCTGAGGGTAAAATTTCACGGTGCTAGGTTGTTCCCCAGACTGCATTTAATAGTGCATACCACTTTTTGTATTTTTTCTTCTTCTGTAGAGAGCCAAAGTCCCAAAGCTCCTCCGCGCTCTCTATGGAGGAAAAAATGTGGTATGTACCTTTAAATGAGTCCCCATCCTGCGGTCATGTAAACATTGGGTACTCCACGTAGCCGGGGGAGGGGCTGCCCGCTGCAATGCCTGTTGAAATTTGTTGTAGTCTGCTGCCGATTTCCATGGACCAGCAGATACGAAATTTTAGTATTGGTTAGTATACATTTTTCCCCCAACATTATACTTGAGATTCAAGATTTTCATAGCACTTACTGAATTATCCAAGGGTAAATCCTGTTTCTGCTAGTATTTTTACTGCATTCCAATGATAAGTTTTTTTGCTCGAATATATAAAAACAAGCAAACTGGCATGGGTTTGAAGGTTGCAAGTTGCTTGCAACCTTCAAACAAACAACATTCATATTCATATTCATATCTATATAGTATGCATTAGAATGCATCTGTTCATCTATACAAGCCAATACACCCCACGAAACACAAATAACCAATAAAAAAAACAGAAAAACTTTTACAAAAAACAGTAAAATGCTAAAAAAAAACCCAGCTTCATTCATTTGGCTGGTTTTGGAGCATGCTAGATTCCATGTAGCATATGAATGGTGTAAAATATTTAAATACAAAATAATAGAAATTAAATAAACAAACTGGCTTAATAGTGAAGGTAAAGTGACCACGACGTTTTGATCGGAGGGCAAATGCCCCAACCACAAGGCCACCAGCTGCCCCAAATCAAGGTGCCCAGTGATTCAAGTTTCTCAATGTCTGTGTACAATTCTACATATGCTGGCATGTGAATAAGAATTAAACGAATAAGACAGGTTTACCAAGATGGATGCCATCTTTTTTAAACTCAATAGCACTAGGCTAAACTATAATTGCTGAAACCAAAATGTGGAATCTCTTACTCAGGAATTTTTTTATAAACATCTTACCTGCTCTCTTGTCTCCTAGCGAGGAGAAATCTGACACTGATGTCCCATCTTGTTCCATTAACAATGTTGAGGCACTGGTCACTCCGTGCCCCTTCCTGATCCTTCTCTGACGTTGTGTATTGCTGAACAAGGTAGGCTGCTTTAGTAGAGAGTGCGCCCTCCTGCTTGATTTCAAAGGTTCTGTCGATTCCCTATCACTCTCAGGTCCTTCCAGAGTGTCTTCGTGGTCCTGGTCTTGGTTCGCACTTCTGTTGCCAAGCTTCGATTCAAAACCTCTCATACATCGCCATGGTGGTTGATGCTCTGATAACCTTCTATCTCCCATCGGTCTCAAGTTTGATGGAAAAGTCTTGTCTTTATATTGTGTACTTGAGAACACTGAGAAAGATGAAGGGTGGCCCCTTAAACTGACATTGTCTTTTGAAAGCGTATTTTGCCAGAGAAGCCTCTCAATATCCTGCTCTCTTTCTCTCATCCTGCCATGTTCATCCCTTCCATCTCCACCCTTCTCTCGTTGCTTCTCCCTTTGCCAACTTTGTCTACTGAAACAGTCACAGGAGAAAGTAGGGGTCGTCTTGGGGTGTGATCCAAGTGACTTTCCTCCCCAAAGTCCCCCAGGGTCTTGCTTTGAGACCTTAGATTTCTTCTTGTGGAACTTAGATGGACTTATAATGGGGTTCTTTGAGTAGTGGTGCACAAACGAAGATGGAAAAGAGGATGGATATAATGGTGCAGCAGATGGGTATCCTCGGTAGAGTCCAAAACCGAGAGAGGTGGTCGTGAATGGTACTTTATAGGATGGATGGAAAAACCCACCACCTGAGACTGGGTACCCAAGCTTATGCATCACAGGAAAATGTGTAACAATTTGTTCACTTGGCTCGGAGGGACAGGCATGTTTCCTCCTCATATTTGCCATTCTAACGTAATGAAGAGGGTCGCAGGGTAAGGTAGAATGTGGCGAGTAGTAGCCACTGAAGTTGATCTGAAACATAGCTGGACGGTGAACTTCTTCTTGTCGGCACTGGAGATCATGAGACTGGCTTTTGCCCTTTGCACTCTTCTTTCCAACGCCACTACCATCATCGTCAAGCCTTGCTCGAGTGATATGGTGTACAATATGAATTTCCCTAAGCCTGACAACTAAGTCTTCAACCTCAGCAAGAAAGTCTGGGTCTTGCCTTTTGGCCCTGAGTTGCAAATACTTCTTCTTGCACTTATATTTATGCCTCCTTAGCTTATCAAGACCCGAGCAGTGATGACTCGTTCTATGGCACTTAAACTTTTGTGCCTCTTGTTTTGAGAAAGACGATGGGCAATTGGCAATACATGTCCTATTGGAATCATGCCTCTGACCAGAGCTTAAAGGTAAACAAGGTGAAGAGAGATGCTCTGAGGGAAAGGAATAAGGAGGCTTTGCTTTTCCTTTAAGGGAATTGTTCCCTTGAACACCAGACATTGTCAGTACAGAACCTGTGGTCCTCGTTGAGGGAAATCCAACACTTTTAGCAAACCTACCGTTTGTTTCCCTATCAGTTCTGTCTAATGTGCTGTGACCATTAACCCCTACACCACTGCTGGAAAAGAGTGTTTTTTCACAGCGAGACTTGGAATTTTGGAGCTTATCAAGTTGTATAAAGAAAGGTGCCTTGATTTTCTGGGTACCAGAATTCAGCTGTGAACTCCTGCCAATTGATAAAGAAGAGCCATTATTTTTGGGGCCACTATTGCAAGTTTGGGATTCTAAGGACTGGTGCACTGTGGACAAGATTGTGCTAAATTGTGTAGTGTCTACCGACAGCTGTTGAGAATTTGGGGAGGTAACTTGCTCAGAGTTTCTATCATATTTTGGTTTACGTCCTCTCCTCTTACCCATATAAATAGTTCCTCTTTTGCTGACATTAATCTGGGGGCCAAGTTTTCCTCCAAAAGATGTCACAAGGGTGGATAATGAGTGTGTGGCCGGTGGAACTGGTCGGCACACTTCTACTCCACTGCTTTCCTGAGAAAATTCTGGGATGTCACACTGCTTTTGGCCCAGCAGAATTTGTGTGAGAACTTGGTCTCTACGCTTCACTTTCATCTTATTGATCTTTCGAATGATTGTCTTCATTATCACCCGGTTGCTTCGGCTGCTCTTCTGTTGGATGTCTCTGACTTCTGAAGTCACAGGCTGATCTCCTGCATCTTGTTTCTTAGAGATTGTAACCGTCTGACTTGATTGCGGTTGAACTGAGGAGCATCGTTTGGGGCGTCCTCGTTTTTTTGGCACAGTGGTCCTAGGCTGTTTCGCATCAAATTCCGGATTGGGGCCAGCTGGATTTTCATTATTTGGAGAATTCGCAAATGGCAGTTGCAACCTGTTCAATTTGGGGCGTCCTCTCTTTCTAACCTGGGGTTTATTAGGGGATGAAACTTCAGAGCTGACAGTTACATTTTTAGATTGTTTTGATTTGGGAAGTTGTCCAACTGTCTTTGAAGTATCACTTTGTGAACTACTCGGCAGTACCCTTGTACAGACAACAGGACTTTGATTGTTCTCGTTAGTCGCCTTTGCAGTCTTATTGCTGTGAAGGTGTCTGGTCTTGTGTTTTCTTGAGTTTTTATCTACCTTGATGAGTGAAGGAGATCTATTCACTGAGGGTTTTGCTGAAGTAGGATGTACCTGAGTGTTATTTGTAGGACCTGCAGAAGTGCTGGCGTTAGGTGAACCTTGTGATTTAATTTGCTCCTGATTTGGACAGTGCTTGATTCTTTTTCCATGCTTATCATTATGGGATCCTTTTCCACAGGCATCTTTTTGTTGCTCAAGAACAGGAATTGTTTGGGATGACTTCATAGTCATTTCCAAAGTCTTGCTGAGGTCTTCACTGTCATTCTGTCTCTGGCTCCCTCCACCAGTCTCTACTATGTCCGATGTGTCATCGGTGAGGTTCCTCGGTGATGAGGAACCGGTTACTTGGTCAGATGGAAGACTTTCTGGTTGGTATTTTGCGCATGGACTTGGTTGTTGTGTGGAGTTGTTTAGGTGTTTATTCTTTTCACTAGGTATTGATCTGTAATCACTCTTATTGGGACTTTCTGGATGATCCAAACAACCCTCACTCTCCTCTCTGTTCTTGCTCAAAGACATTTCTGAATTACTTTCAGAGTATTTCGAACCGTTCTTTGGAAGACAGGATATTTGCCTGGTGGGTGTTGAATTTTTCCTATATGATCTCTCCTTGGTTTCATTTGGACTGGCACAACTGGAGTCTGGAACAGTTTGGACTTGGTGAATCACATTCTCATTAAGAACTTTGATGCCCTCGTGTGAAGCTGAGTCCTGTTGAGGTGAAGTGGGTGAAGAGGCAGAAGGTGTGTGGGACGAATCTTTTTTTATGGGACTAGTTGGAGTTGTCTTGTAAGAAACGGACAGTTTGCTGGATGACTGTGGTTGAACATTAGGAGGCTCCTCGAGTGTTAATTCTTGCTTCAGATCTGTCTTCCTACTTTGTTTTGAGACACCCTGTTAGAAAAGAGGGTGTTCTTCAGGGTACAGGGGTAAGATACAGATAGACATCCAAGAATATGTGATCACGCTTAATGAGACAGAAACAACCAGAGAATAGCAAAGGAAAGAGCATGACTGTCAAAAGAAAGATGAAGAGTAATATAATCTGGACAGAATAGGTTATCATAAAAACCAGAATCAGAATCAAAGTCAGAAAACTATGTTGGTACCAAATGAAATTGACACTACTATGGAATGGTTAAAAAATTAAATGCAGAAAAACATTAAATGAGTGTTGTGTTCAAGTCACAAGATGCCCTTACAGTCACAGTACAAGTACAATGAGATACCCTTGTGACAGTCAGTAGATTATCCACTCTAGATGACTCAGAAAGTTACGATAACTCAAGTTCAACTGGTCTACACTTTGCATTCTAATTGTACCTGGTATTATGCTATCTCTTCACGTCCTATAGTGTTTACATTAAAGAAGATATGATGTTCAGTGTAAACAGACTGACACTTACTTTCTTAGCTGTCACCATATCTGGCGAATCCAAAGCTGGAGACACTGTCTCAGGAGTTGTGGGAGATGATGCCATTGTTGTACTCGCCTTTGTTGCTGGGGAGTCACTGTTGCACTTTTTCTGGGCAGGATTGGATAACCGATTAGAGCTTTTGCTCTTAGCCTTCGTACCTTCTGCTGGAGGTAAAGGCTTCTGAGACACTCGAATAGTGGGCCTGCAAATGAAGTTCTCAAGGCTCTTTGGGGGTTTCTTGGTTCGTTTGGCCCCAAGTCCCATTCTGACTTTTACACTGGCTTCTGAATGGTTGGCCTCTTCGTCCGTGAGAACTTGTTGATCTCCGCCTTCAGGTTCCTTAGAGGGACTATCCACTTCATCTGGTTTAGTCCTCTTCGTTTTCTTCCTCCTGTGCTCTGCTCCTCTCTCCGGTGTGACTGTGGGTGTGTCACTCTTCCTTTTCTTATCCATTTGCTGTGCAGAGACAGATAGGCAGTCTAAGGCAACAGTTCTGCTGTTGAGAATTTGTTCCAGCTATTACGAACGTTTGGTGAAGAGATGGTCAACACTGAAGTGCAGAAACTTCTCACTGCTTTCTCTCATTATATCCCTGACCTGTTCGAACAGAAATGATAATATGAAATATGGAAAGCACACACATACTTTATTTATTAATTACATGTATTCATTTAAAGATCACAGTAAAGAACCTGTATCGTGGAACATCACATTTTCCTTTTTAGAGCAGAGCACTTTCTGGTGCTTTGCAGAGCCTATAATTAGAATGGTTATTTAAAGAATCATTTTGACAGGTTTTCCATCCTAGAGAATTATTTTACCATGCCAAGAACAATCTGTGCATTCATATAGTTCTTAGAGTGTTACGGGCCCATCCTGTTTTTTAAAGAATCCTCAAAGAACCTTGAAGCTGTACTTAAACACTGTTGATCCAAACACTTCCAAGTCCATATACGGAAACTAACCTACACATTTGACCTTGTGCTGGGTTGCAAGGCACCACACCCAAACATAAACAACCAGTACGAGGATGACAGGCGAGGCGAAAGAGGCCCGGACATCACAATATATACAATACATACATTTTCATACATTTAAGTACTAAATTATTAATAAAAATATTATTTTCTCAAAAAATATAATTTTTTGTAACAAAAACATTAACATCAATATTTTGTACTGTCCACTTTCTGTTGTGACAAAGCAAATTTCCCACTTGTGGGACTAATAAAGTTGTTTCTTATCTTAAATTCAGCCACATTTCCATATAAAAAAACTATAAATGTTTTGGTACTGTGGAGAGAAACACAAAGAAAGGCGTCTTGGGACGGTATATTACCGCTGTACTCAGAGGCAGGTGGTTTGAAAGTAGCCAATCAGAGAACGCTATTTATTTCTCCTTGCTGCTCCTTTGATGCTGCTGCAGTCCAGAATTTCCCTTGTGGAGGGACTCGAGTGTTCTCGTGTTTTTCATTTTGTTAAAGCCTGTATTTTTATTACTGTAAATTAAATACATTTATTACTGTGTTTATCTACTTATACCAAAGAAAATGTGCTGCATGAATAACAGTCCAGTCTATACAGGGGTAACATCACTATATACATTCTAGCACTGCCTTCATTTTAAAGGTAATATATTAAACTGAGTTTTAAATGAAATTCAAATGTTTTGGAGGCAGATTTAGGGTTTACACTACAAAAATAGGGTTTACACTACAAAAATAGGGTTTACACTATAACAATATATATATATATTTGGCTGCAACTATCGAATATTTTTGGAATCGAGGTTTTTATTCAAACTTAACACCTTTGGCTTTGGCTTATTGGCTCCAGAACTAAGAGCATTTAATCAACCTTTCTGGGAAACATTTATGATGTACATGAAAAAATCTATGAAATACAAATTCACAAACATGGGTCCTTAGTTTTATTTTAATAAAAAAGGAAAAATTTGTGTACCCCCTGCTATAGCCCATCTGAGAATAAATAATAAATAACAAATAGTACAGAGAAAATATAAATAAAAATAAAAAGTATTACAAATAATCCAACTTAATGCAATGTATATATATATATATATATATATATATATATGTATTAGTGAATGTGTGTATTAGTGAAAATTGAACATTCACTATAGCCTAGGATCGAGTTTAATCTGGGTCTGGGACACTGGCTGTGGAAGTACTGGAGGTAGATGTCCTGAAACGTCCCCTGAGAAGACCCTCGTTAAAATCCCCCGTTCACTTCTGGGAAAAGGCATGCGAAAGCGTGCTCTGAGCTGTCAGAAGAGCAGGTGCTTCCCCAAGCAGGGGAGGGCGCATTTCTACGGGAGGTTCTGAATGATGACCTCAGTGCATTAAACCTGCACAGGGGAAGCATAAAGTCCAGCAGCCAAACTCCAGCCTGAGGGCCGGGACACGGTAACACAGCCTAGGACACAGCGGTGAACGCTGACCCTAATAGACAAGCCTAAATCCAGCTCTGAAAATGTGATAATATTACTGTATTGACTACATGCATTTCCACAAGAAAATGCGAAGTGTGATTAAATGGTTGCTATAAAACCAGTGCTTGGAGACATACACACAGAAAAAGGCTCTTTTCTGATTCTCTTTCTGATTCTCTTTATTCAGTGCTGCGTTTTACCGCTGAACTACAGAGGCAAGCTTTAACACATCAGCTCAGAGACATTTATGGTAATGGGTGGCTGAAAACAGGTGGAAAGAACCACATGTCTTTTTAATTCAGCCAAAACAAACAGTCATACAAGTCTTTTTTTTATAATGTCTCTGAGTTTTAGTGTCTTGAATCAGCACTTTGCCCCTGATCAAACAATCAAAAACTGAATAGAGGAGCAACACACTGGAGTCTTGGGTTCAAATCCCACTGTGGGCTGAAGTTTTTTACTTACGCTCTCGTTTGATCAGAAAATCAGTGTTTGGGTGCCTATCTCTCTGAGCAAAAGTTTGACTGAAACCATAGTAAGCACCTAGCAATACACTTAGAGCATCATTACAAACACCTAGCAACACCATAGCAACAGTTACCACAGCAACCGTCTAGCTACACCTTAGGAACCATCCGCACTGCAGTAGTACCCACCTAGCAACACCATAGCAAAAGTTATGACAGCAACCGTCTAGCTACACTTTAGTAACCATCCGCACTACAGTAGTATCCACCTATCAACACCATAGCAACAGTTATGACAGCAACCGCCTAGACACACCTTAGTAACCACCTGCACAGCAATAGTACCCACCTAGCAACACCATAGCAACAGTTACCTCAGCAACCGCCTAGATACACCTTAGTAACCACCCGCACTGCAACAGTACCCACCTAGCAACACCATAGCAACAATTACCACAGCAACCGCCTAGATACACCTTAGTAACCATACTGCAATAGTACTCACCTAGCAACACCATAGCAACAGTTACCACAGCAACCGTCTAGATACACTTTAGTAACCGACCGCACTGCAGTAGTACCCACCTAGCAACACCATAGCAACAGCAACTGCACACTTCATATTATCTCATGGAAATTCATTCCTAATTATAATCTAATTCTAATTCTATAACTAATCATTAGGGCTGAAACGATTATTCGAGTAACTCGAATGATTCGATTACAAAAAATGTTTGAGGCAAATTCTTTGCCTTGAGGCTTCGTTTAATTCGTCACCACCTGCCAGGGGGCGCGTGTGACTCGGGGAACATGCTATTTTTGCGGCAGGGAGTCGAGTTTTTTGCACCGAAGAAAAGCACACAGCTCAGAGCAGGAAATATGAAGTAATGCCCTGCGCAGGACTATTTTTTTTAATCCCGCTCCCGCAGAATTTCTGACGATTCCCACGCACTCCCTCCCTCCTTTCATGTTGCATAACCCACTATTGATATAGTTGTTTAAAAACACAAAAGTATGATTTATCCGATTACTTGATTAATCGGTGAAAAAATCAACAGAATACTCGATTCCAAAAATATTCGATAGTTGCCCTACTAATCATAGTGTGAAAACATTATCAATCCAAACACTCCCAGTCTATACGGAAATTAGTGGAGATGTAAATCAACACTGACCTCCCGATACAATATGATGACAATTTCATATCTATCGACAAATATCCCAATTCAGTACTATTTTTCCAATGTTTTAATTATAATAATAATAATAACCATACTACTACTACTACTAATAATAATTCTGTTACTGTTTTATCATTGTAAAGGGCTCATTTTGAACATGGTATTATTCTTATATTTATCCAATTGTAAATTTCTAAAAATAAGTATATAAGTGATTTGATGTCATCTTAAAGGACTCATATTATACAGTTGTATCGACTACAACAGCAATATATTTTTATAGTAATTACTATAAGCAATATAATTTTTTTATATATATAAATGGATGGCTTCCCCCATGTCTAGAAAGCACACCGAACATGACTCCTGTTTTGATTTCATCATGGTTGTGATGTCACAGACACAAACATGTTTTTCATTTTAATTAATTCTTACCATAGTTTCCCACCCTCAGGATTATACAGGCAGTTTCAGTTACTGCACCTTTAAAGCTGAGCTATGTAAATTAGCTCTTTTCTGATTGGCTGACCTGTATTGCAGTTTGTTCAGAAGGTAGATGGGTGGGGCTAAAGGCATCACTAATGTAACATGTAGCAGTGTGATCACAAGACTGATATTTTGCCCTTATTTGTCTGTAGAAGGTGATCTTTCATAGCGAACACGATGAAAATAAAGTGTCGGACACGAGAGAACATTCAATAACGTCTGATTCGAAGAGTTTAACGTTCATAGAAGCCCATTTAGGCGTCAGCGCTATAAAAGCAGTCCCGAAGGAGCAGTAGAAAGAAAAATGGCCTGAGGAAAGGAGAGCGAACACTGAGTCTGTGTGTGTGTGTGTGTGTGTGTGTGTGTGTGTGTGTGTGTGTGTGTGTGTGTGTGTGTGTGTGTGTG
>JBBJLR010000007.1:965352-984269 GCA_037577145.1 Brachypetersius gabonensis | reverse complement strand
TCTCTCTCTCTCTCTCTCTCTCTCTCTCTCTCTCTCTCTCTCTCTCTCTCTCTTTCTCTCTCTCTCTCTCTCTCCTTATCTTTACATATTTACCAAATGTGTATATCTGTCTCTTACTGCCATTTATTCACTTCAAACAGGGTGGCAAGCAGCACATGGGGAGGGGACAACCCAAATGTAACATGCATCAAATTATTCTAAACCTACAGCAGGGGGCGCTCTCTCTTTCCCTGTTGTGATATCAGTCAACAAAACGCCATGCTAGCTTGTGTTAGCTGGAATGCAGGAGACCTGCAGGTGCTGTAGAGATGTCTCCACAGTAACATCCCCCCCAACCACACTCAGCTGCCGACTCTTAAAGCCTCCCCAGGGAGACCCCCAACCACCCGCCCCCTGCGACACAGGGGGCCTCATCGAGGGCTTGTCTAATGAATGGGAGACACATGTAAATACTAGCTGGACCTGAAGTAGATTAACGCAGACTGGGAGACCGACACCAGTGGATCTGGACAGACGTCTTGCACACACAGATGGTGCTGCTCATCTGTCACTGGTGCCCCCCCACCCCAGCCACCCTGGGGTCAAAGACCCTCTGTAGTGAGTGGGGGGGTTAAGTCAGCAGGTGGAATGTCTGATTATTTAGGATTTTAAATTATAACAGTCCCGCAATGTCGCACTGCCTAAAATTACAATCAGGCCTCTTTCTGATCTTCTGTCCACCCCTTCAGAACGAGAACTGCTGTTTCAGACAAGATCAAAGCAATTCTGCCGCAGATAGAAATAATTTGAATGTTCCTTATGAGGAGGATGAAAAAGATCCAGAAGTAACAGATGCATCCAAAACGATCAACAAAGCTGAGGAATATAAAAAAAAGTTAACGTTTATAATAGAGTTCTAATCAAATGAATATTGAGAATGACTTTCTACTAAAATTAATATCAGGATGAAGTTCTAATAAAATTACGTCCATAATGATGGAAGTAATTATGGGGTTGCTTGTGGTCTGGAGAATCAAAAAGTCGTGGTTTTGAATCCCAGGACTGCTAGTGGCACAACTGAGGTTTTTTAAGTAAGGTACCGTCCCCACACACTGTTTCCAGGACGCTGTGTTCCTGGCTGCCCTCTGTTGGGTTAAATGAGTTAAATTAGTTAAATGGGTTAAATGAGTTAAATGGGCTAAATGAGTTAAATATGTTAAATGGGTTAAACAAGTTAAATGGGTTAAATGAGTTAAATATGTTAAATGTGTTAAATGGGTTGAATGGGATAAATGCGTTAAATGCGTTAAATGTGTTAAATGGGTTAAATGAGTTAAATATGTTAAATGTGTTAAATGGGTTAAATGTGTTAAATGGGTTAAATGTGTTAAATGGGGTAAATGGGATAAATGAGTTAAATGTGTTAAATGAGTTAAATGTGTTAAATGAGTTAAATGTCTTAAATGGGTTAAATGTGTTAAATGGGGTAAATGTGTTAAATGGGTTGAATGGGATAAATGTGTTAAATGCGTTAAATGTGTTAAATGGGTTAAATGAGTTAAATATGTTAAATGTGTTAAATGGGTTAAATGTGTTAAATGGGTTAAATGTGTTAAATGGGGTAAATGTGTTAAATGGGGTAAATGGGCTAAATGAGTTAAATGTGTTAAATGAGTTAAATGTGTTAGATGGGTTAAATATGTTAAATGGGGTAAATGTGTTAAATGGGGTAAATGGGATAAATGAGTTAAATGTCTTAAATGGGTTAAATGTGTTAGATGGGTTAAATATGTTAAATGGATGTTCACGTATGACAGAATAATCACTTTACACTTACAGGTTCTGCTAAATTAACACAAGAATGAAAGTGTTTAAGAAGAAATTGAAGTTGAAGTTCTTATAAAATTATTATCAGAAGTTTTTATTAAAATTAATATATGACTGAAATTCTCATAGAATTAATGACGAGAAATACACAAATATCCAGAAACAAACTCAAATTAAACGGAATGATATTATTTAATAATATTAATATATTTATAATTTAAGGTTCATTTTTGCAGCTGACAAAATCTGGATCCGAACACATTTGGATCCACACAGTAAGAGTGTATGGAGTGTTTAGAGTGTGTAGATCAGGAGTGTGGGTGTGTGTGTGTTTGTGTGTTTGTGCTGCAGGTGAAGTTCCTGAGCTGCTGAGTGAAGAGGAGGTGGATGGAGTGGTGAAGGCGGTGAAGAAGGAGGTGCGTGAGCTGGGTCTACTGGACACTGTGGAGAACTGTCTGAAGTTCTTCCAGAACCGCGTCCAGCAGCAGCTGAAGGTCAGCTCTTTAGCCGTTTAGGGACCTTTAATGTCCTCAGAGACTCACATTTACTTGTGTGCTGTCGCTCACCCTCAACACCCTCAACTGTGTGGGTGTGTGTGTGTGTGTGTGTGCATGTATCTGTGTGTGTGTGTGTGCATTTCTATGTGTGCATGTGTCTTTGTATGTATGTGTATATGTGTGTGTGTGTGGGAACGGCAGCCTGGTGGGCCAGTCTTGGCTCAAACTTTTTTTTGTCATAGTCCAGCCCTGTGTGTGTATTTGTGCTTGTGTGGGTGTCTGTGTTCATGTGTGTGGATATGTTTGTGTACACTTATATGTCTGTGTGTTTATGTGTGTGTGCATATATGTGTGAATATATGTGTATATATGTATGTATGTGTGTGTGGGGGGATACATATGTGTATATTTGGCAGATACCAAGAAAGGTTTGGCACAACCAAGAAACATGTGTATATATATATATATGTGTGTGTGTGTGTGTGTGTGTGTGTGTGTGTAGGTGGTGTTGTGTATGTCTCCTGTAGGAAACACTCTGCGTGTTCGTCTGAGGCGTTTCCCTTCTCTGCTTAGCTGCTCTACGGTCAACTGGTTCCATGAGTGGCCACAGGAGGCGCTGTACTCGGTCAGCCTGCGCTTTCTGCAGGAGCTCCCGAATGTGGAGGTGAGCTGTTGAGTACTTCTTTAGATAATCAGCGATTATACGGTTTCACAGGTCTTTAACCCTACAGCGTCACACAGTTGCGCCGCCTGACTACTTCCCGATAAAGCATAATGTCTCTATGTTTTGATGTGGAACATTTAATATTCCCTCGTATTTACGCATCTATAGTTATACTTTTTTTTACATTTGACCATCAATTCATAACTGAATCACACTAAACTTGGGGAGGGATTTGGGGGCGACAGTGAGACGGTGGTGAATCAGTAGAATGCAATTAGGGTGTTTTACAGACTTTGTCCAAACATTTCTGATGTTCCCACACCTCCACAGGTTCATCCTCCTTCACATACACACATACTACAGGACACTGAGCCATGAACAGTGACTGCATATATTTTATGGTCCACAATTGGGATGTCTCAACTGGACAGGGATTAAGACCTCCCTGATATCATGACCTTCCACAGTTGCAGGGAACGTCTCATGTGATTTGATGCTGATTTTAGACTTTAGCTGTTAGTATAAGCATTTTCTTCTCACTCTCCTCACTTCCGATCCCTCATCATTAGCCTCACTCTGAAGTGAAGACAAATGTGTGATCACATGCACCATGAGCCCCCCACAACAACGCCCCCCACCCCACCCCCCCACCCCTCGTAGTGCTGTTCTCGCTGCGCCGGTGGAACGATCACTAAGCAGGATCATTTATGCTAATGGAACAACAGTGATTTATACACACAGATTGACCCTCTAAGGAGCCACAGATGTTTCAGGCTTTGCCAGATTCTCTGTGTGTATGAGGGGGGATGACTCAAGACCAGCTGTCAGGATCATTGTTTTTAGAAAATGCACTCACTGCTAGTAGGACACGTAGTGTTGTCACATCATATTATTATTATGTGGATGCATGTCTGCATGTCTAAAAGCTACCGAGTCCAGCTGCTTTAATAAAAAGACACTGACCAGTAGAACAGACTACACAGGAGTATCAAGTCACTATGTCTGCTGTACAAAGACCCCTGCTGTTGGGCTGTGGAGTCTCTGGAGTGATTTGGGATATACCTCATCACCTACATCCTGCCATCCTCATCTATGTCCCGTCATCCTCACCTATGTCCCGTCATCCTCACCTATGTCCTCATCTACGTCCTGTCATCCTCACCTACTATCTGTTTTAATCACATTATTATTATTGCTATTGCATTTTCACGAGCGAGCACAAACATTTAATATTTTACGGTGACTTCCAGATCTGAAACGATGGGCCCGAATTTTTCTAATAGAAAAGAAATTTTTATTTCTGCTTAGCTGATCAAATGTAATAACTGCATCAGGATCCAATGGGCTTAATTTATCCCAGATCGGCTAGAGGAGTTTAGAAACATCCCTGAAACCCGTTCTGGAGAAAGGGGTTGCTGCTGAGTTTTAGGCCTGGAATGTTTCGGAACCCTCGGTTTCTCCAGTGATAAAACATTGTTCTCTCAGCCTCGCCTAGATTTCAGATTGAGTAAGTCCGGCTACCTGTGAACCTGGAGATGAATTCGGGATTTATAAAGATGATATTTCAGGGCCTGTCATGGGCCGAGGATGTTAAAGAGTGCTTAATCCACCCCCACTCACTTCTCCTCCTTTACAGCCGGCCGTTCAGGAGCCCATCAGTCTTTTCATGGCCCATGCTCACACCAGCGTCGGGCTGGCCAGCCAGCGCTACCGGCAGAACGACCGCAGGCACAACTACAGCACACCCAGGAGCTTCCTGGAGCTGCTCAGGCTGTACGGAAGTCTTCTGGAAGAGAGAGACAAGCAGCTTCAGGAGAAGCTAAACAGGCTGCACTCGGGCCTGAGGAAGCTGAAGACCACCACCGTACAGGTCAGAGTTGGCTGATATGCAACACATAATATTATCACTGTGTTTGGTTTTGGACCAGTAGCACCACATTTAGAAATTACTGTCAAGTACTGCAAGCTAGAGGACGCCAATCATTTAGCCTCCTGTTTCTCATATACAAACTTGCTGAGTGTAAATAAAAGACAGATCTGACACCTCCAAACTACCTACTATTCTATGATCCACGCACTGACTGTTCCTACAATATACCCCAAATAGATTGCTGTTATAACATACGACACTCTATAAAAGTCTTAGGCTTCTGTGCAAAATGTTTAAAGGCATTTATCTGAGCGGGAACCTTAATACATAAATTCAGACAAGCAAGGAAGCATTAAATCAAATCAACGCTTTTTTTGTTTGTAAAAAGTACTTGAGGTTTTTGAACTGGTTAGATGAACTCCATCAGCAGCTCTTGATTTAATCTGATGAAATATTGATTGAGCCTAGTCAGGTATTTGAGGTATTTGATGAGAACTAGAATGTAATTCTGGGTTTCCATAAGGAGAGGTCTGGGAATAGACATACATAAAATCACAATTTACTGTATTAATGGGGACATATTAGCACTAACATAAAAAAAAAATACAAGTTATAAAAGGTCTATGGGCTACAAAACATATTCATGAAGCACAAAATCACTCTCACATAAAGAGTTCTTCACAGTTTCAGTCCCTTTCAAAACGAGCTGTTTGGATTGTTCCCTTATTCTGACGTCACATTTAGGAAATGTGCATAGAACCGCCCCTCATCTGTCAAGCCCACACCCATTAGATTAGTTGAAGATCCATTTTGTCTTCTAGTTTTACGAGCACGGATAAACCGAGCGATATGGCTACAGGCAGAGGCGTGTCACTCATTAAGTGTTGTGTTGCTGCTGCAAAGAACAGACAAATTCCTACACTTTCTCCCAGACAAAGAAAACTGAAGAACTGCGTGACTTTTATTTCATTTTCGATGTAAGTATTTAAGGTGGACCTGTAAATTGGAATAAGGAGCTATCTTCAGCGTTGTGGAGGGTCTGGGCCTGCTGTCCGTGGCGAGTCAGCAGATAAGGGAGATGAAAGTACTTTCAAATAATGACTTTTGTGTTTCTGTCACAGTTAAATATGAACTAACTTGTTCATTTTGTTTTCGTTTGCATGTGTCAAACGAGCAGCGTAAGGGGTGGGTGGAGCATGGGATGGGTGGGGCGTGGCTAGTAACAGCTTATTTGCATGAATGAACATGTTTTGTAGCCCATAGATCTTTTATAACTTGTTTTTTAAAAAAGTGAGTTTTGCATAATATGTCCCTTTCAATTGGGCAATAATTAATGGGACAGTGATGAATGGAAAGAAACTACTTTACAGTGCTTTACAGTGTAAGAACCACAATAAGAATGGGACGATATTTAACTGCAGTACTGTGTCATGGAACACATATCGTCACAGTAACGTATAAATCGTCTCCATGGCGACGTATTGGTATTGTATCAGTGATAGTAAGATGTCGCTGTCATGTCAAAACGTCCAGTTTTTCTATATTTTTTAATCAAATGTAAAAGTAATTTACACTTGATTAAAAAATATAAATAAACAAGTAAATAAATAATTGTTTTTAAATGAATAATTCAGTATGTGTGTGTCTGTGTCTGTGTGTATGTGTGTATGTGTGTGTCTGTGTGTGTGTGTCTGTGTGTGTGTGTGTCTGTATGTGTGTGTCTGTGTCTGTGTGTGTGTCTGTGTGTGTATGTGTGTGTGTGTGTCTGTATGTGTGTGTGTGTGTGTGTGTGTGTGTGTGTGTGTGTGTGAGTGAGTGTGTGTGTGTTTGTTGTAGGTGGGAGAGCTGAAAGATAAGCTGAAGTCTCAGGAGGTGGAGTTGAATGTGAGAAATGAAGCAGCGGATAGCCTCATCACCAAGATCGGCCAGCAGACGCAGAGAGTGGGGCGGAAGAGAGAGGACGCCGACCTGGAGGAGCGGAAGGTGAGCGCCTCCAGAGCAGCAGCCCAAACCATAACCTCACAATTAACCCTTAGAAACCTGAGGGTGTTTTTCCAGTGTCTGCAATGTGAAGTATCTCAAATCCTTTTTAAAGAACAGTCCAGCCAATATGATAAAAATTTATTACTTTTGTAATTTAACTATTTGGACAGACCCAAAAAACAGAAAATGTCATTTTAAAAATGGTGTTTTTATTCCACACCATTAGTGATTGTCATCTGATCAGAAATATCAAATATCAAAATATTATTAAGCTAAATAACTTCTGTTAAGCTCTTATCAGCTGTTGATTAAAGCTGCTAGAGCAAACTGGGCCAACTTGGTGACAATTTCCTAGCTAATGCTGATTATGTAGTTTTTATTACAATATTAAAAATGTTCTTTAAACAAAGTTTGTAACACTGAATGCAGTGGTGATCCCATGATTGGGTTTATTCTTAGGACCAAAAGCTTCTCAAAACTGATGTTCAGGCTTCAGTAGTTGGAACCAGAACCAGCTGATGGAAGAACTTTTTTTATCTGGTTCCATTCCCCTCCACTGTGAACAGCTGTGACTCAGAGTGTTTGCTGTGTTTCTGTGCAGGTGGCAGCGATCCAGGCGGAGGTGACTCTGAGGCAGAGGGACTGTGAGAGAGACCTGGCTAAAGCTGAACCGGCTCTAGAGGCGGCAAATGCGGCTTTGGATACTCTCAACAAGGTCTTCAGTGATTAGAGGCAGTGATCTCTGTCTATAAACTTTATCCACTGTGTAAGCCCCTCTGTATCAGGACGTGTTTGTGACATGGTCTCGGGGTCTGAGCTAGCTGAGCATCTATTTGCAACCTTTTGTCAGGTGCAGTAGTTTAATGCCTCTGATCTGCAATACTGCACTGCATTTCACCAGAATTGGCCTCTCCAGCTCTCAAATGTCTCCTTTTGTATCTGCTGCTAACAGAATGTTGTTAAAAGTCCTATTCAACCTCATAGGAACATCTGGCTCACAAGACTTCATCTCTTTAATGTGCTAGATGGCTATGTTAGCTTTACCTTCAGATGTAATCTAATATAAGATACTAACGTTACTGGTTTCATGATGTGTGGGTGTATACGGCCTGAGAGTAACCCAAGCTACAGCAGCAAGTAGAATAGGTTAGGGATGAAGTTAGTACGTGGCTCGATTTGATCGCAATTCTGGTTCAAATATTGGTTTATATTGCGTTCTACATGAGGGTGTTTAAACTAGGGATGGTTCCTCTAGTATTTGCTCATACCAGTACCACAACCTTGAGTATCTGCTGATACCAGTCCTACAACCTTGAGTATCTGCCTATACCAGTACCACAACCTCGAGTATCTGCTGAAACTGATACCACCACCTCAGGTATGTGCCGATACAGACACTGGTACTGATACTATCTGCCAATACCAATACCATTACTGTCCTTTTCCTCTCTTTTTAATAATAAATTTGTCTGTATGCACTCCCCTAGGTCCAGCCATGCCCACTCCTGAGTCCAGTCATGTTAAATGGCGTGTTACAGTTTCTCATTTGGCTGAATTTTCAGCAGTGGTCCATGTAGCTGTTAGAGCAGCTGCAGAAGTGGAACAGGTTTGTTTTGCTCACTCTGTTGTCTCTACTTTGCAGGTGAACCTGACCGAGCTGAAGACGTTTCCTAACCCTCCAGAGGCCGTGACGAACGTGCTGGCGGCTGTGATGGTCCTTTTGGCCCCTCGTGGACGTATTCCTAAGGAGCGCGGCTGGAAGGCTGCCAGGGTCTTCATGGGCAAGGTGAAGCTATTGTTATGAACCCCCCACCCCCGTCACGTCGGTTTGATTAATGTCAGTCTAATCCACAGGCAGGCCTTGACACACAGACCTTGACAGCATGAGCAGTGCTTTAAATACAGTCGCCTGTATTTTATGAACTGCTGAAGTACATGTTAGATGAAGCCTGTTGGGTTTATGCCGCCTCCAATGTCCACACAGAAGATAAAATGGATCCGTAATGGCAGTGGAAAGCCAATGCATGGTAATAGTAACCAGACATCTCTTCACAGGTGGACGACTTCCTGCAGGCACTGGCGCATTACGATAAGGAGCACATCCCCGAGCCGTGCCTGACTGTGGTGAAGCAGGAGTATCTCAATAACCCTGAATTTCAGCCCGATCACGTTCACACCAAGTCTTACGCCGCCGCTGGTCTCTGCGCCTGGACCATCAATATAGTGCGATACTATGAGGTGAGGACACACGAATGAGAGTTCAGATTTACATAGCCCCCCTCACTAGTTTTTGTACACTATGGGTTTTCACTTATCTATTTCATTAACTATTCTTATTAAACTCTGAAAAGTTGTTGAGTGAACAATTATGAATGAAAATGTGCGAAATAAAGCCAGTTTCCTCTCTAAGATAAGCGAATCTGTAACAGTGCAGGTCTGAGTCCTATTAACTGGTTGTTGGTGATACAGAGTCAAATTCTAGACTGTCCTTTAACTTTAAATGCACTCGTTACTGTTTCAGCACTTAATAGCTGCTTAAACACTTGTTTGGAGATCCACATTATCAACAGAATTATGATTATATTAGGGGGCTTTTTGAAGGTCAGTAAGGATGAATAAAACATAAAACATTTTCTAGCCTCAAATGGTTCTATAAACTTTTTTTTAGCAAAGAATACTGAGTGTATTTGTAGTAAATATAAGTGATTAACATGGAAATGTTGGAATCTCATTTTTGATCAGTAGTGAATGGGGCCCTTAACAAGTAATGGAAGCCCTTATTAGTATCACATACTCCTCAAACCATGTGTTTACTCCACTGAACATACCCTTGTTTAGTTGTACAGTGTCAAAAATGAAGTAAGCAAGTTATATGGGATCTCTGAATACCTTCACATGCTCTGAAGTCACCATCAGGGTGGGCTTCTGTTATATGAAGCTCAAGTTCAAGTTTATTTATGTAGCACATTATCATACACACCATTCAATGTGCTTTACAGAAATGTAAAGAGATGGATAAAAGAAGTAAAAGAATACATAAAAGAACATTAAAAGTGCAAATTTTTAAAAGAAGGCAGAGGAGAATAGTGCTGTTTTTAGCAACTTTTTAAAGTTCCAGTCTGTCTAGTTTCAGATCTTCTTACCACTAGCTGTCCAGCCCTGCAGATATAAGAGACCTACCAGAAATATATATTTCAAGCATATCAGAGATGTACGTAGGACCCAAACCACTGAGTGACTTGTACACAATAAGTAATGTTTTGAAGTCAATTCTGTACCGAACTGGGATAAGTGCAAGGACCTGAGGATAGGAGTAATGTGCTTTTTTTCTTGGTTTTGGTTAGAACTCTGCTGTTTGGAGCTGGTTTAAACTGGTTTGTTCTGGTGGGTTTGGTGTGTTACATCCTATTTACTGATTAAACACTTCATAATTAATACACAATTAAAACACACACAATATACATCGACTGCTTCTGGCGGCAGTATATCAATATTTTAATTGTTTACGTGAAAACAACTGATATTTTATCTCAAAGTGTATGTATATGTGCGTGTACGTGTGTAGCAATGCAAATATGCTAAGTCAGAGAAAAAGTGTTTCAAAATTTTGTGATTAAAAATGGGCATTTTCTTTCTCGTCTGGTGTTTTTCAGGTTTACTGTGAGGTGGCGCCGAAGCGTCAGGCTCTCTCTCAGGCCAACGCTGAGCTGGACAGCGCCACGGCTAAACTGCTCAGTGTTCGGAAGAAACTGAATGTGAGTAAAGTGCCCTCTTGTAGTCACGTGTGAGCACACCACAGGTGCCACTAGCAGTCCTGGCATTCGAACCCACAACCTTCTGATCACAGGGCCAACTCCCTAACCACTAGGTCACCTATATGTCTTAAAGCACTAAAAAACACAACCAGTTAAATTTGAAAGGTCATGCAAATATGTATTATCAGCCTTTTTGGTAAACCTCAAGGAAAAAATAGACAGAAAATGTGCAGTATGGGCTCATTAAGGATGAGTGGTTGTTTACACACACTTCAAATGGCACCTCCTCACACTGTTACCACACTTAGAGGGTCCATATCAAGGAAAATGATTTTTCCCCACTGTTTTTACAGTAATTTGTAAACATTGTTAGATTTTCAAAACGATTCACTCCACAGGTTCCAACAGGCCAAGTTAAACAGCCTACTTTAAAAAAAATAATTGTTGTAATGTCAATAACCAGCACAATGTAAGGAATTTGTAAGGAAAATGTAAGGAATGGGACATACAGGCACAGACATACACACACACACACATACACACACACACACATAGACACACACACACACACACACACACACACACTCATGGCTGCCCGCTCTGCCTCAGGATCTGGACGGGCACCTGCAGAACCTCACGGCTCAGTTTGAGCGAGCCGCGGCCGAGAAGCTGCGCTGCCAGGAGGAAGTGACCCGCACCAGAAGGACCATGGATCTGGCCAATCGGCTGGTGGGAGGCCTGCAGGTACCGGGCGGGGTTCAGGGGACAGGAAAGGCCTGCATGACTGGTCTGGAGGGCAATCCTACACCAACATGTGGCTGGGGGGGGGATGGTTATGGCCTATAGGTTTGGCTGAGTTAGGGAGGAAGGGACGCACCGCCTGACAGGCCAAACAGTCGGCGGACGCCGGCCAGATGGAGGTGAGGAAGAAGAGAGACAGGAAAATCATGTTAGAGCCCATCAGCCTTTTTCCTGCCGCCTGCCAAGCTTCCCATTCCAGAGTTTAAATAATAATCAAAGGACTCTAAATCAACACTATTGTAATTAATGTAAACAAATATTCAATTAACCACTTAAACATGTGCCTGTTGGTTTCTCCAAAGGGTTAAAAGGTAAGAGCTTCTCCCTCCTTCCCTCACACATCTATCCGCCGGATTATCCAAAATCTTTAGGCCGCGTTAATGCGAAATAAAATGAATGTAATATTTCTTTTTGCTCTTTTATTCAAAACGTTCGACTTTCCTATCTGGGGAAATGAATGAAGGCCAGAACAGGACAGCATGGCTTTTAAACACATCAAGACAAATGATTCGTCTTTATGCCATTGACCTGGAAGCGATAGCATTTGGACTAATAAATCAGCCCGTCTATATTTAATCATTAACTCGCCACGAAGCCTCAACAGCTGTTGGAAATTAAAAACACTTCACCCAGGACTGAGTGATATTCCAAGCAATCCATAATACATTAGGCTAAAATTATAGCGATTTTTAACTGTCTAGGAATTTATTATGCCGCACGTTCTGGACGCTCGACCCCGCGAAGCCGACGTCAGGTGAGATTTATCGCTGCCAGAGCATCCCGCCACTGTTACTGAGGTCCTGCACAAGGCCCGCATTGATGCCTAGCGAAGACACAGCTGAACTTTCAGAGGCGCTTTGGGTGAATTGTGGCTGTATGCTTTATTCGCTCGCATTCTTTCAGGTTGCGTGATCATTGGGGAGGGTACGTAATAAGAACAGCCCCCCTGCATCCATCTAACTCACCCCTCATTCTGAAGCTGACACCGTCAAGTCATCCAGACTCGGCTTTAACGTCCCGACAGTTTAGATGTTTATAGTAAAACTGGAGCTGTCAGATGACTGAAATCATCTCATTTACCAAATTTGTGTGTCTCTTTAAAACATCTGTCCATTGGCTTCTACTATAAGAGAATTTAGAGTGGTTTATTTTTGGAAAGTGTGTTGACGGTACTGTCTGTGTTGTGCATCTGTGTGTATGTGTGTGTGTGTGTGTGTGTTTGTGTATGTGTAGAGTGAGAACATGCGCTGGTCTGAGTCCACTGTGGAGCTGGAGGCTCAGCAGAAGACGCTGTGTGGGGATGTTCTTCTGGCCACAGCGTTTGTATCGTATGCCGGATATTTCTCACAGCCGTACCGCCAGCAGCTTCTGGAGCTCACCTGGACACCTTTTCTGAAACAGCTCAGTGTACGTTCCTCATCTGGTCTGAATTTCACATTTTAATAAATGTTCTTCTAAACCACAGAATCCCACAGGAGTTAAAGCTGGTTTATTGTAAATATGGCACAAAGGCAATAGAAGGTAAAAGAAGACAAAATGGTTAATTAATTATTAATCAAATCATTAATAACTTCTACAAATAATCTGCAGCTTTATGAACTGCATTAAAACATCGATAATGTAATCCAATCATCAATAACTTAATCAATGATGTCATCAAATCATCTGTGACTTCATCAATGATGTCATCCAACCATCAATAACTTCATCAATGATGTCATCAAATCATCTGTAACTTCATCAATGATGTCATCAAATCATCAATAACTTCATCAATTATGTCATCAATAACTTCATTAATTATGTCATCAAATCATCAATAACTTAATCAATGATGTCATCAATAACTTCATTAATTATGTCATCAAATCATCAATAACTTCATCAATGATGTCATCAGTAACTTCATCAATGATGTCATCAGACCATCAGGAAGGTTGTTGAGCCACGGCTGCTCATGCTCTGACGCCGAGTTCCGTGGTTCTGTCTGGTCTGGTCTGGAGCTGAGATCAGTGGAGCGTTGATGTGAATAGCATCACTGTGTGTTTCCTCACACCCCCAGCCCCCCGTCCCACTGACAGAAGGCCTGGACCCCGTTCTACTGCTGGCGGACCGGGCCAGTGTGGCGTCTTGGCACAACCAGGGCCTGCCGGCGGATCGGCTGTCTGTGGAGAACGCTGCCATCCTGACTCGCAGCCAGCGCTGCCCCCTGCTGGTGGACCCCCAGCAACAGGCCAGCAAGTGGCTCCGGAACTCGCATGGACCTGGACTCCGAGTGTTCCAGCACGGACAGAGAGGGTGAGCGTGGGGGGGGGGGGGGGGGGGGTGATCAAATGATCAAGTGATCAAGTTAATCAAATATAAAAATCAAATTCTATCCAGCAGCCTATATGCCTATATTTCCATTTTGTCGTTTGTATTCGAGTCTAAAATTAAAATATTAATAAAAAGTCATTAAACGAAAGAACGAGTGGTATGCGGATTCACGTGGCCCTCAATGTTTTGTACTTCTGAATAAGATTAACTGTTACTGTTGTTTTCTTGTTCACATGCTTTGAATTTACGTATGTAATGAATAATATGTAATGTTTCAGATGAACCTAGATATGTGTAATCTTCCTGAAAGTTTTTTTTCTTCATTTTATGTAGTCTTCCAATATGAAAGGCAGAGTGATTTTGGTAAAAACATGTTTGGATTTATACGTGAATAAATTAAAAGTTTGCCATTTGCAATAAAAAAATCATTAAATAGTTATTTTGGACACTCCTGATGTAATCTAGCTCATTTTTAACCATTAATGTAGTCTGTGAATTGATATTGACCCTTAAATTATGATGTTGCCCTGTACTGATACACATATACACACACACATATTTATGTATATATACTGTATATATGTCCTGTGTATTTTGTATAATACAGGTATATGTCAGTGATTGAGGAGGCCCTGGCCTGTGGTGAAACTGTGTTGATTGAGAATATGGAGGAGAGAGTGGATCCAGTTCTGGAGCCTCTACTGACCAGAAACACCACAAACAGAGGAAGGCAAGTATCACACCAGCAGATCACTATTCTCTAAATTCCCCCAATTCACTTCCTCGAGTCAGAACTGTTCACAGTGGAGGCGAATGGAACCAGACGAAATAGTCCTCAAAGATCCACCATCATTTCCGTCCATATAAACACTCAGAGACACGTGGAGCTTCACTGGGGGAGTGATAGAGAGTAAACCGACTGGATTTGTGTGGGAGGCATCTGGTTCCATTCACCTCCACTGTGAAGAGTCTCCACATTGAGGGAGTTTTATAAAAAAGTGTATTTTAATAATAATCTGTGTGAAATAACACATCTTATTGGGAGGGTGAGCAGAATTTGCCTAGAATAAAATCTTCCTAATAGGCATTAAAGGAACGATTTGTCCTAGTTATGACAGCAGTGTACTATGCATTTTTTTTTTTTTACACATTTTTTCCCCTCAAATCATTTCGGCATACCACCCGTCAGAGCCAATTTGGCCTGGAGTGTGTGTTGAGGGTGTTGGAGGGCCAGTCAATGGTCGGCTGTGAGTGAGTGCAGTATGATAGCTCACTGTTTAAGCTGCAGATGAATTGGGGTTGCGTGAGCTGAATCACACCCGGGGCCGGCTGTATTGATCCCACTTTCACGGCGGCTGATAGATGTGCGTTTGTTTGCTTGAGCTCTTTGTGCGAGGTGAATACGGAGCAGCTCCTCATGGAGTGATGTACCAGTGCGCACGAGCCCCCCACCACACCCCACAAACTGGAGGGAGCTGGCACGCCCCCCGATCACCAGCGCGTCTTTACTGGAAAAACCTCTGAGCCACACGCAAAAGACTTAAATTCCACTCTGTAGTTCCATACGAGCAACCTCCGTGAAGTTGGCACCCCATAAAAAGAAATAATCACCAAAACTATGCCATTCGTTTGTGCTACATTTGTGCTGATTTGTGCTGCAAAAACTAACGTTTGTGCTGGTTTGGTGTTTAAGATATTAAACATAATTTTTTTTGACAGTGTTACATAATTTTCCACCCCATGTTGCCCAAATTGCTCCAAACCGGCGCAGTTCATTTGTGCCCGTTTGTGCCGTTAAAACAAATACTGTATCTGTTTTCCTTCCCTAGATATAACCAAAATATTTTCGGAGCTGTGACGTCATTCTCCACCCCAGTCTGTCTAAATCACACAAAACTGGTGCCATTCGTTTGTGCTCGATTTGTGCCGGTTTGTGCCGTTGAAATGAACGCCAAATATATTTCCATTTCTTAGAAATAACAAAAACAATACTGGGCAGTGACGTCACTCTCTACCCCACTTCCTCCAAATCGAGGTCCAAATCGCACAACCGGCGCCGTTCGTTTGTGCTCAATTTGTGCCATTGAAATTAATAAAATCTGTGGAGGAGATGTGACCCCAAGCAAACCTTTCTCCATACATCCGGTTTACGTACCTGTCACGCTGTTTTGTGCTCTTGCACGGTGCTGGTTTTTACTATTTGCTGTTCTACTAACTATGAAGTTAGATATGTGCTTCATATTGTCAGATAATGCATTTCTTAATGTTTGCTTTTTTTAATAATCTCCAATGCACTGTGACCTTACGTCTTAAGTTTTTTGAATACTTTTAATGGTCAGTAGACATTTAACATGTTTCTGGCCCCTTAACCTCCTAAGGCCCAAGCTGTTTTTTACATGCATTTTAATTTCTATTTTGCTATTTGGGCTTATTGGAACCTCGTTAGAAATAAAAACTAAGCATCATCTTTGATATGATGTACTTTTAGAGAAAAATGATGTCCACATATGTGGACTCTTCCGAAGTACGGAGCTGCCACTTGAATCTTCCCTTGTGTTTGCCACCATATTGAATTTTTACCATAGTGTTTTAGATTCTTCTGACACCACGAGATGGCAGTCTAAGTACCGACATACGTGTCCATAACATCCCCAAGTCAGCAGTGGACATAAGAGCTAAAAAGTGCTGTACATGCTGTGGCCGCTAAGCCCCAGGAGGTTAAAAACATTTATGTACATAAAAAAACGTCTGGCTGAGGAACAAGGTAAGCATGTGCTCTTAGATTTTTTTTAATTTTATTTAAAATTAAACATACTTAAATGTGCATGTCCTAATTATCCTCCATTGGTCATATACATAATGGTATAACATTTTAGGCCATGACATAAAAGCAGCTTATATGCACAGCAATGCACACTTTATGGCAATAAAAGCATGTAATCGATCCTGATTTTCATGAATTGTCTGGTTTTGTTCACAAAATGATTCTTAGTGCAAATGATTCTTATTGGATAATTATTTTTTAAGCAACAATCTGCAGAAGACCCTGTTGAAAACTGGAAAGGCCTTGGTGTCCCTCCAAATAAGCGACTGTGCTACCTGACTCCTTGCTCTCAGTGGATACATGCAGACATAAACCTGAAAAGAAAAAAGACAAGAATCAATGTCTTGAAGAATGGCAACTACCAGACTAAAACACCCATTGCAGTTAACAAAATGCTTGTAAGTGTAAATAATACCTGTGCCTTCGAGTCCTTTTGCCAGTGCCTTTGCTCTGCTTTCTGTGACAGTGGATCATTTTGCCATTATCTTGAGAAAGAGCACAAGAAAACTGAAATATTTGATTTAGTGAAGACCATGGTCACAAAAGTAGTTGGAAGAGATGCTTTTGCAAAGAGGGCAAAAATGCTGCTGGAAATATTTCAGTGTGTTCACCTAAAATCAGGTGTGAAACAGGTCAATGCAGATTGCAATGTTGCTAACATAATCACATCAACAGTGAACAAGTACCTAGTGCAACAGTTACGACTGAATGCTCTTCTTCACACTGCAGTCTAAATACAAAATCTTCAAGGACCATCTCTCTCCTACCAACCAACGTAGACATTTTACAGACTGGTGGACTGGAGACTCTCCAAGCAGCACTGGAAGATGCACTACGCCTCTGCAGGTCTGAAGCCACTGAAATTACCCCAAGAATGTCCAGATAACTGGAAAACAAAAGATATTTCATCGACAAAATTCTTCTGTAATGGCTCCGTCACACACAGCTGCATCACTGGACCACTTCTGTGCATTGAAACAAGTGCAGATACAAACCATCCACTGTCTGAAGTCCCTGTGAACATGGAAATGGACAACTATTATGTGGCTTGCTGCAGAAGAACCTCTCTTGGCTGGGAGAAATATGATGACCTCTGTGTCACAACAGTCTCTGCAAAAAACATAACACAACCCCATGTCATACTGTTCACAAAGGAGGACTAAAATCTTTGGATAATGAATATCTTGGACTTGACTCCAAAGAAATTAGTTCATTTCGAGAATATTCGAGAATAGTCCATAGCAAAACATTTCTTTTCAACTTATACCCATTTTAGCAGTTCCATGATTTATTGAACACAAGTTTTTTTAGTGTAGTAATTGTTATTTGTACATAGTTCTTTTCATTTTTACAGTTTTTTTTTTACATGAACTCAACAGTTTTTTCTCAGTTTAGTTGATCTGTTCTTTAATTGACATACTGTATCAGTTTAAACACTAACATTATTCTTTGAAATCAATTTATTTTAATTTGTAATTCATTTGTACATTTTCCACAGTAATTGTTTTGTTATTGATGTTATCCATTTTTTTTCATTGCACTTATATTCTGCTTGATTCCTCCAATACTGTTAGTATGTTGGAATTAACAAATACATAACTAGCAACATATTTTAACATTGATAATTTTTCAGATTGTTTAACCCACTGAGGAGGAAAAGGTTTACCTAACAAAGAGAATTATGTCATTATACTTGCCCTCATGTCATATTAAAATGTCTATAACTTACTTTATTCTCAGTTGCACAAAATGGGTTATTTTAAACAATGATTTTATCCCCATAATTAGAGTAAATAAAGACCAAAACATAGCTTGACTTTGGACCTCTTTAATTTATACTGTATGGACATTATTCTAAATATCTAATTTTGAGTTGTTGGGAACAAAGAAATTCACAAACATTTTTGGATGACAGGAGGGCAATTATATTATGACGGAATTATCATTGTTGGGGCAAACTCTTCTTTTAACTGGTTTGCTAATATAAACTATGGTTGACAAGGTTAATCCTCCTAACAACAAATCAGCACACTGTCAAGTCGTCTGATAGTTAAAACAATTATTCGATATATTGCTTTAAAAATATTTTGAACAAAAAGAAACACATCTCACCTGTCCTTCTTGCTTCACTGGTTATGCACCTTCTTCCGAGATAAATATGCTGTAGGTTTCGTATCTTGCGGAATGCGCAGAATATTTTATGATTTGCATTGTGCGTAAAGCAGGCACAAGTTTAAACACTTACCTGGCAACTTCATTGTCTATCAATCGAGCAAAAAGATACAATGTTTATTTTAACATTATACTGAGTTGCAAAGGTTACCTGAAAGTGATCATTCTGTCATACGTGAACACACCACTGCACACAGTGTGAACAGCATGAAATTCTTCCTCTGCATTT
>JBBJLR010000007.1:886602-897086 GCA_037577145.1 Brachypetersius gabonensis | reverse complement strand
TCTCTCTGTCTGTCTCTCTCTCTCTGTCTGTCTCTCTCTCTCTGTCTGTCTCTCTCTCTCTCTGTCTGTCTCTCTCTGTCTGTCTCTCTCTCTCTGTCTGTCTCTGTCTCTCTCTCTCTCTCTTTCTCTGTCTCTCTCTCAATCCCTTTGTCTCTCAATCCCTCTGTCTCTCAATCCCTCTGTCTCTCAATCCCTCTGTCTCTCAATCCCTCTGTCTCTCAATCCCTCTGTCTCTCTCTCTCTCTGTCTCTCTCTCTCTCTCTCTCAATCCCTCTGTCTCTCTCTCTCTCTGTGTCTCTCTCTCTCTGTCTCTCTCTCAATCTCTCTGTCTCTCTCTCAATCTCTCTGTCTCTCAATCCCTCTGTCTCTCTCTCTGTCTCTCTCTGTCTCTGTCTCTCAATCTCTTTATCTATCTCTCACTCATTCGCTCTCTCCCTCTCTCATAAAAGCTATGGTTCAGATATATTTTCTAAAGGTACTCACCATTGCTTTCAATAATAGGAGTTAGTAGTGACTAGATGGCATTCATTCATTATTAGCACCCCGAGCATTTTTGACTGAACTATTCTGAATGTATATTTATCTATTTACATATCTGTATCCACACATACAGATATAATACACATATATATGTATATTATAATGCACATATCATATATACATATATAATGTATATGCATATATAATCACATACATAGTTAAAGAAGTACAACATGCAGTGAAATGTGTCCCTGTATATACATTTAATATATATATAATGTATGTGTGCGCGTGTCCACACAGTGTAAGTATGACTTTTGCTGGATCTGTCTGGAGGAGTGGAAGAAGCACAGCTCCTCCACGGGAGGTTATTACCGCTGCACTCGCTACGAGGTCATCCAGCAGGTGGAGGAACAGTCGAAGGAGATGACCGTGGAGGTACACGCACTTTCATTCATTCAAGTCTGGACATGATCTTTATCACCACAGCGAGGGGTGAAATATTGTTTCTCAGGACACAAATACAGAAAATACAATAAATACAGGTTAAATCATACAAACGCTACACAATGGACTGAGCAACTTTGAGTACAGGACACAGCAGACTAAACAGCAGACAATAGCGTGGCTGGAAGGAGATTAAATGACACTTATATAACTCTGGTGGGTCGTCCAATGATTTTTTATTGTCTATATGTGTATTTCATATTGTTACTCCCTGGTAATAGTAATGGTAGCAATAATTGATTGCGTTTTGGAAGAAAGCATTAATAAAAACGGTCGTCCTATATATTTTCACCTCTAGCACTACTGGTCAATACTGGTTTTATCAGTATTGACTGTTAATCAGGGTCTTTATCTGTACACAATTTAAAAATGTTTTTCCATTCTGCCCTTATTTACATCCAGGCTGAGAAGAAACACAAGAGCTACCAGGAGCTTGACCGATTTATGCACTACTACACACGCTTCAAGAACCATGAGCACAGCTACGAGGTAAATTATCCCTTTAATACCTCCCAACACACTGTAATAGGACCACATCTGCCCATTGACTTCCTTTATAAGTGAGTTTAGAGTGTACCTTTATATCAACTGTCCATAGACTTCTATTATAAGTGAGTTTAGAGAGTTCCTTTAAAACCTCTGTCCATTGACTTCTATTATAAGTGAGTTTAGAGCATATCTTTACAGCTGGAACACTGGAGTATCCCTTTACTCTTGATCTTTGTTCTTACCTTCTTGTAGCTGGAAGATCGTCTCCTCAAAACAGCCAAAGACAAGATGGAGCAGCTGAGCAAAGTTCTGAGTGGAAGTAAGAGAGCGTGTCTGAGCTTAGTGCAGATGAGTTCAGGTTACTTCCGACTCCTAATGAAGATATTCATCCTCTGCTCTGCTGTTTGTAGGAGAAGGAGGTCCACCAGACACCACTTTCATCGAAGACGCTGTGCATGAACTTCTCAAGACTCGCCGTATCCTCAAGTGCTCTTATCCCTACGGTTTCTTTCTGGAGCCCAAAAGCACAAAGAAAGAAATCTTTGAACTTATGCAGGTTGGTAAATGTCTAACAAGCCATATTCAGATCTGATAACTTTTTGGTGCCTTATGTTTCGCTCGCTAACAAAACCAAACCCCCTCTTAGACTTTGGAAGCTCTTTAGAAGAAAAGCCCAGTTATTTGAGCTTGGGTGCGTCCATAGTATTAGCCCCTCCCCTTCTCTGCCTACTTTAGGCTGCACCCAGATGTTGATCGCTGGCTTTTTTATGAAAAGTAGAGTAGATGGGAGGCTGTCTAAAGATCGTGAGGGCCCTGTTGGTCACAAAGCTTTACACTCCACTGTTATAAAGTAACCCCCTGGTTTTACACAGGTCAGGAAAGGTGTCACACAGATTATTTCTGAGAACCAAACTCAAGAATTCTGCAAATATCCTCCCCATTTTTTTTCCCCATAGCAATATGTTTTCATAAGCGTTTTAGTTGTATTAAGAAAAATATAATGTACTATTTTTGTAACATAAGTAGTAATCCAAATATAAATTTAGCTAAATGTCCAGTTATTGGCTGCTGCCCTCCTGTTCTCTGTTTTGTTTCGTCCTTCTAAAAGCCTTAAGAGCCGCACAAACGCCCTGCACTTTCTGGCAATGTACCTAAGAGCAAGAGAATGTGTAAAACACTCCAGGTCCAGGTTCTGGACTTTTCCAGAACATACAGATTGCCAGTCCAAATTTGTGGAAACCCCAGATATCCTCTACATTACTTTTATTATTTTGTGGCCTATAATTCTTAATGCATTTTAGTGCTAAATTAATAACATTTACTAATGTAAATGTAAAATGTAATTTTGTAATATAAATATTAACATAAATTTAGCTACAGTTCCACATAAAATATAACCGAATAAATGTTTTGGTATTGTTAGGAGAACACAAATAAAGCGACTCTTGGGATGGTTAAATACTGCTTGGTTTTTTTTTCGCTTGTTTTTTGTTTTGCCCTTCTTAAAGCCCTGTATTTTTATTACTGGTCGCTGTCCAGTGTTTGCTTTAACTAACAATAGGACTCTTCCTTAAGCGCCTAAATAAGATGTGTTGCCGGATGTACAGATTATCTGTACATTTAATTGTATTTCTATTACTAAAATATTGCATTAAATTACTGTATTTACCCTGCTTATACAAAAGAAAAGTACAGTTACGAATATGGGTTTACATTTTCGTTAAGGGTAATGTATTAAAATTAAGTTTAAGATGAAATTCAAGTGTTTGGTAGCATATCTGGGGGCAAATTTAGGATTTACACTATAAATTGTGTTTTTTTACCAGAACACAATGGGGTTACTGTACTCAGTTTTGCTGTTTATGGACTAAAATACTGTTTAGCAATCGGATGATTGGGGCCAAGTGTTGATTAAACTGTGGGAGAGAATTGAGTCAGAAACTTGGTTCAGATTTTGATGTTCTAGTGTCCAGTAACCATCACAGTAGAGTTTAGATACAGAACGGTTCTGTAGAGCTGTGGAAATGTGCCTTGAGTGATTAAAGAAATGGTTCTTGTTCTCCGAAGACTGACCTGGAGATGGTGACTGAGGACCTTGCCCAGAAAGTGAACAGGCCTTACCTCCGCACGCCCCGCCATAAGATCATCCGGGCCGCCTGCCTGGTGCAGCAGAAGAGGCAGGAGTTCTTGGCCTCTGTGGCTCGAGGGGTGGCACCCAACGATTCACCAGAAGCCCCTCGCCGCAGGTAAAGCCCAATCTCTATCTACCATCTAGCCATAGCAACCACAACAGTTATCATAGCAACCAGCTTGTTATATCTTAGCAATCATAAGTCACTACCTAGCATAATAGCGACCATGGCAACCATCTTGCAACACCATAGCAACCAAAACAGTTAACATAGCAGCCAGCAACACCTGTCATGGCCCGGCTCAAGGTCGTGGCAAAGATGAAGGACGCAGTGTTAAAAGCAGAAATAATATTAAAACAAACCTAACTTAACAAAACCAAAAGGCATTACAGTTAGTAATGTGAAGTAAGTGTAGGATGCATGAAAGTGAAATGAGGGGTGTTGGATGCAAGAAAGGTAAAGGAGACAAATAAAAGAAGCTCCGCTGGATAGCAGGGTAGAGGTGGTTTTTAAAGGGTTGGAGACACCAATTCCACAAATGGGCTGCAGCCACGCCTACAGGGACGACACACAAAACACAGGACAGGACAAAAGCAGACCACACACTTTAGAAACCACCTTTCTAGTTTGTTTTTTGTGTTTAATTATACAATAACAGTAAGGATATGTTGTGTTTTGTGTCTTTGCAGTTTTGCTGGGGGGACGTGGGACTGGGAGTACCTGGGCTTTGCGTCTCCAGAGGTATATTCCCTGTTTTGTTCCACGTGCTGTGGGATGTGCTTACAGGGAAATTTCTCTGCTTAGCCTCATGCATGTTTATAATTTACTACATATACACAGAACTCAAAGGCAACACCCAGCAGCGCCCTAGTAACTACTTAGAACACTGTAGCAGGCTCTACAGTTACATATACTGGCTAGCTAGACCTTCGTAACCACTTGAGATGTCGTAGCAGCCACCTAGCAACACAATACACCATGGCAACTTTCTAGCAACACAGTAGCAACCACTACAGTTGCCATAGGAATTGGAAACCCCTTAGCAACCACTTACAGTACCATAGTTTGTGGTGTTTCAGGCTTGTGAAATTGTCTTCTGTTCCTGGACAAATGGAGGTTTCTGCGGTGGGTTCAGTGTTTTGCTGTGTTTGCAGGAGTATGCAGAGTTCCAGTACCGGCGCAGACACCGGCAGCGTCGCCGTGGAGACATGTCCAGCCTGAGGAGCAACACGCCGGACTCTGATGACCACAACCCCGGCACTTTAGGTACGGCAGCGACACCAGGGACCTGCTGCTGAGCTCATGAATGTCTCAGCAATTTCCTAAGAAAGGGACTGCGTGTGAAGGTATAAAATATTTTGAGTATTTTAGATTAAATTATCTGGTTTTGTTTTCCTCTTTTCAGATTCCGAGCACATTGGCTGTAGTCAGAGACAAGGGCTTCCTATGGTAAGTTTTAGTGGTGCGATGCTGGGGTGTGTCCCAGTTGTGAAGGAATGTCTTTAAATAAGTCTTTTCAAGTAACAAAACCTCCCAGGTGGAGTAACTTTTGTTGTTTTGTTTGTCCTGCAGCCTCACAGCTCTTTGGATGAAGATGACCCCAACATCCTGCTAGCCATCCAGCTCTCCCTGCAGGAGTCAGGGCTGGCTGTGGGCGCTGGGTGTGGACGAATGGATGCTCAGGAGCTGCTAGCTCACGAGGCGTCCATGGGAGCCATCGGAACGTCCCTGCCCTCCAGGCTGGACCCGCTGCTCCATGGGGTGGATGTTCCACGTGCTGCCCTGAGCAGCTCTGAGCTGCTGGAGGTCGGGGACAGTCTGAAGAAGCTGGGCAACATGAGCGGCCAGAATGTCCCGCAGCGCTTCAACAATCTGGGCATTCCCAATCCCTCTGGAGGCCCGTTCCCTCTTTTATCTGGACAAATGGAGACCACCGATATGGATCCTGCTGACAACGCCAACCTGCTGGGTAACATCATGGCCTGGTTCCATGATATGAACCCTCAGAACATCAGCTTGGTTCCCCCAGCTGCTCCCTCAGACTTGGAGCCCAACACTGGGGCTCCAGAGGAACCAGGGGAAGATCCATTCCAGCAGTGGCCACTAGAGGCTGACAGAGAGGTTAGCGAATTTCACAACCCTGAAGAGCGTGAGCCCGTCAGACCCACTCAGCTGGACCTGGTGAGCGTGGATATGCCATCAGCGGCTCCTCCGGTGACCCAGACGAGCGAAAACCTGGAACCGTCTCTCCCTCGCCACTCCGAAAACCCGAAATGTGACTCGGACCCCGACCAGCCCAGCAGTAGCTCCTCTGAGTGGGAGGGTCAAGTGCACCTTGTATGAAATTTAACCCCTTTGCCTCCTGCTGCTCGTCACCTTGAGCAGCCAAACCACTTTTGATGCGAAGTAGCTGACAAAAGCCAAGGCAGAGAGACCCGGATGGCTTCGTGTCGCTTTTATAGTCAGAAATCGGCATAGTTTAGGAATACTGAAATCGTAAGTGTTGAAACTTGTCTGTCGTGTCGTGTTGCAGGGTCTGCGTCGCCGAGGCTTCTTCACGCGTTAGATAAAAAAACAAGGCCCGTCCGGAGAGGTGAGTGGTTAGCGGGAATGGCCGGCGGGACCAACGGCTGCATGTAGGCGACGGCAGGACTTAGTTAGGTGAGCTAGTGCAGTCTGCCTTGGTGCACAACTCCTGTCAAGCTCGCTTTCACAGAAGAGCTCTACTGTATGGAACAGGATCATGGCATGGCTAGGATTGAATGTCTTGGTTGTTACTGTAGGTGCCATAAACGCTGGCCAGCACGTGCCCTGTTGATGCAGAGTCACAGGGCCGTGTGTTGAATGTGCTGCTGAGGCCTAAATCAGCCCCTTTGCAGACGCCTCCCCTGGGCGAGTCGCAGTACTGGAGAAATTAAAGGCATAATCTAGCGGTTTTCTCAGGGCTGGCCTGACAAACCTGAGTATCTCATTACCAGGACACTACACTGACATTTGTTTCTGTATTTGGTGTTCGGGTCGTCTTTGGACCCCAACAGCATTCTGCAACACACTTTCAGAGATAACAGCTTATTAACAGCATTTTGACAAAAATTTGTTTAATAAAACCGTTTCTATCAGAGTAGACATATGTGCCAAACAACATCTATTGATATTTAATATTTTCTATTTTAAAATTGTATTTAATAGTCACCACTGTATGGATGTAATATTGATATTTTTAGCGCAATATTACATCGATACGCTGTTTACACTGTATTGATTTATTTTTCTTTCCCACCTCTAATGGTTGACTTCTAATTGAAATCGGATGGTTGCCAGCAACTAAAATCAGGAGAAAATTCATTTTATATGGAAACAAATGCCATACATTTCTTCATATTTTGCTTTCAAAGATCCAGACTTCTATTTTTAATGTGACCTTCCTGGCTGTATTTTTAAAGGACAGTCAAAGACTCTCATTTCCAGTCCAGTCCCTGAATCTGACCAGTTTCAGAGGAATGTTTCTGTTGGTTAAGACACTCAGTGACCTACGTATGAATCATTCAAGCAGAACAAAGAGCCTCTAACTGAACCAGTGAAGAACCAGGAGCAGATGATTCCAGATGATCAGGCAGTGATCAGTATACTGGTGGTGCTGAATGCTGAGTGGGTGGAGCTCCTTTATCTAGAACTCCTTGTATCTTTAGACTTTGCAGCCTGTCAGTAAAACATTTGTTCACATTTCTGTAATTAAATCTTTTCGGAATGACAGAGATCAGACAGTCTGGCAGAAAATAGCATTTTTGCACCAACAAGGAGATTTAAAGGAAAAAATTAAGCAAGATATGAAGAACTTTTGCACAGGACGGTGTTTCTGTATATATAAATGTCAAAAGTAGTATTAGAGCAGTGAAAGGTAAATTGGTAAACCGTGTTTAACCAAAGACAAACATTTAGGTTGGTAGTTTGGCTTTAACTTTGACAGTTAATTTTTCTAAACCTGCTTCAATTTAGTGTAAAACATTGAAAATATTAATCACGTCGCTCTCAAAGGAGTTTTTGAAGCAGGACCTGCCTTAAAATATGAAATATAAATATGGTATTGTGGCAGTATTGTACGGTCACTGTGGCGACTCCCAACACGCTTACATGATTACTAGTGTTGGGAGTCGTCATGGCGACTGTACAATAGTGCCACAATACCATATTTTTGGTTCTTCCACTGTTAATCTGTTTCCGCGACAGAAGAATCAGGTGTGACGCCATCTTGTGGACACTGTGTTCTCAGAGTAGATCTCTGCCAAAATACGGAATTGCACTGAAGTCTTGGGCTTCTGTGTAAACTGTTTAAAGCCATTTAATCTGAGCAGAGAGGGACTAGAAATGTCCAAATAAATGCAAAACAAACAAAGCAGTAACAGTGTCAGATTAGTTCTGTGTGTAACAGTAGTTGATCCTGTGTGAGCTGGTAAGGAGAACACAGGTTCGGTTCCAGGATCCTCCAGCCGTTGTTTGGATGGCGAAACTCCATCAGCAGCTACTGATTTAATTTAATGAAGGACTGATCAAGTCAAACCACGTATTTCAGGTATTTGATGAGAACTACGATGTAATGTAATGCTGGGTTTCCATGAAGAGATTAAACAAACTCATAAAATCACTGCTGTATTTATATTACTTACATACGTTCTAGTATTAGCTTTTCAAAATATTCTGCTCCGCTAAACAGGTTTTAAATAGAATTTTCTCAGGTGTCTAAGACATGGTGCGGTGTGTTTTAAGCACTTTTAAAAAATATATCCCATTGATAAATATTGACACTTGCTGCTGAATTGGTATCACAGCCAGTTTCTGGTTTAAAGCGAATGGTGGGATCGGCTCCTGATACGATACTATCATGATACAGTTTTGATTCGACTATAATTTTTTCCAAATATTTTTTCTTCCAATTTTTAAACAAAAAAGGGTTGCTTCTTAGAGCTAAGGCTTTGTTTAATAGCTGCACATCTGAACTGAACATAAGTAACAACAAATAATCCCCCCCCCCAAAAATAAAACACAAGACAGCATCAAAATGATGCAAAACAAACTTCAGATACAATTGCATTAAATGGTAACATCAAATTAGAAGTTAACAAAAAGTTACATTTGCAACTTTTGTAGCATAAACGACATTGAGTTCATGTTTGAATGTAGTTTATTGTTTAGAATGTTTAGGTTTCATTAAAAATCCAGAGAGCCAGATAAGCTACTCTGTGGTCAGTTTGCAACTTTGGACAGTAATAGTAACATCTAGCCTCTTAATAACATTAATTTTACTCAGGAACAACATTTCTCCATCTGGAATTCAAAAATAGCCAAAGTTTTGCACATTTTCTACATGATCATGTTACTCACTTAACATTTGCTAAAAATGCACTCAATATTCTTGAGTAACAAACAAATCTGAAATTGTCATTTTTTATTATTCATCCCTGCTGACCTACAAAAAGCCTCTAATATAATTATAATGATGAGGATAATGTGGATCTCCAGACCAGTGTTAGATATTTAAGGAGCTATTAAGTGCTGAAACAGTAACGAGTGCATTTAAAGTTAAAGGACAGTCTAGAATTTGACTCTGTATTACCATCAACCAGTTAATAGGAGTCAGACCTGCGCTGTTACAGATTCTCTCATCTTAGAAAGGAAACTGGCTTGATTTCACACATTTTCATTTATTTCCAGTGTAACAAGTAAGTGGTTGAAGTAAGTGGTAAGAACCTGTGAGGTGCAAAAACTTTTGACTGGTAGCGTGTATGTAAGAAGTGAATAAAAAAAAGTTTTGAAGTTGGTGTGTAAATCACAGAAAATAATCTCAGAAAGTGTAGCGGACCCAGGTTCGGTTCCGGTACTGACAGTAACCGACTGACCGTTCTGGCCAATAGGAAGGAGGTTGTGAATCTCTGCATTATGCCTTTAACTCCAGCAACTCACTTTAATTGAGCTGCTTTCTGTGGAACTTAATCACTGTAACGCAACGCTGGGAGAGTGGGCGGGGCTTGGCGTCTGGGTGTGGCCTCTGCGGCGAGTGTTTTAAAGCGGTTCTAACTCTACGCAAACTCATCACAGTGCCTTTTCTGTGAATCCTCTTGTATTTATTGCCACATCTGCCAAGAAACGGCCCCCCAGACTCGCCGTTTTGACTGTGTTTTTTTTTTTATACCGACCCCCTCAGCTGCCCTTTATCTCCTGGTTCTCCTCCAGAGCCCTTTTTGTAAAGCGTTTCCTGAACTTCTCTGAGTGTGTGTGTGTGTGTGTGCAGTGTGTGACGCCGTTGTGCTTCAGTCAGTATGTGAAAATGGCACACCTGATAATATATTGTGAAAATAGATTTTCTATTTATTTGAAATTGAATGTCTTTCATAAAAAAGAAAAAAAAAGATGAAATGACGGATGATGTACAAAGCCAGTATTTTTGTCCGTGTGTCAAACAGTCCTTTTACAGTGCCACTTTTAAATACGCGCTTTATTCTAATGAATTAATTAATCATGACTACTATGGTAACAGCCATTTAAAGTGATATATATATATATAAATACATGCCCTTGTGTGTGTGTGTGTGTGTGATACATATATACATATATACATATACATACGTGTGTGTGTGTGTGTATATATATATATATGTGTGTATATGTGTACACACATATATATAAGCATGTATTTGTATAAAACACCAAATTAAATTTCCAGTTAAACTGACACTTCTTTTAAACCTGGGGGAGTTACTCCTGCAAAAATCAGATCTGAGCAGTGGGTTTGATGTGAAATGATTCCAGTGGAGGTGAATGGAACCAGACGTCTCCAACACTAATATAGTGGAGGTGAATGGAACCAGACGTCTCCAACAC
>JBBJLR010000007.1:832668-845293 GCA_037577145.1 Brachypetersius gabonensis | reverse complement strand
AGACTAACGGCAGTCGAACGCCTTGCTGACGTCGATCAAGCGTCGCTACCAAACGCCACAAAAACGCCTATGGCGTTTAGAGTGCGTTCATTTCGAACGTCCGTGTGGACGAGGCCTTATGGATTCAGGTAATAAATTTCAGAAAAAAACTGGACTGGATTTCTGTGGCCTCGAAATTTTTATTACAACCCAGGTTGTTTCCCATGTGCAACCTGGTGACCCCAGCCTGAACCCTAGCACCAGCCAAGACCACATATTTTTGAATGTCCAACATTATTGAAAATAATTGCTTTTTTTCCCTTGTTTTTTTAAATAACAAAAAAAGTTTCAAAATGCACAGTTGGTGTACCAAATATGGCAGCAAAAACAGCCCATTTTGCACTTGTTTTTGTAATTACGTGATGTGCATTTACTTATATTGCATTTACTAGTCAGCCTATCACAGTTTAGGCATCTCATCCACTCAGAAGGATTGGTTCAGCCAGGGCTGCATTTTACAATAAAAGCGCTGTCCCTGATTAAACATACCAGCTATATACATCTAATTACAGGCTTATGTTCAGGCTTATGTGACTCTTGCCTTTATAGCAATAGAGTTTCACCAATTTGTCCGTTTCCACTACAGAGAGGTTTTGATTTATGATGTCACAAATAAGCTCCATAAAACTTTAGTGCAGTACATGCAGTAGCTGTCCCCATATGAAACAGATACAGGATATAGTGCTAGACCAGCACCTGCTGCATGTCAGACGAATGTTGTTCTGGTGAAGAGGAGTCTGAGGGATGTGTTATTGTTGGCCACAGACTCTCTTTTCAAACATTCAGAGGTGCTGAGAAAGCTAAGCCTGCAGTGTCTGTTTAAAAAGACTGAACTAAAACATCTCTCTCTCTGACTCTCACTGTCTTTCTCTTCATTTTTTAAAATGTTATGTCTTTTAGGTATGCACCAATGATGTTGCAATGAGTAAAGAAAATTCCTTTTGAGAAATAATGATCTGGGCTTGATGAGAAAGATGTTACAGCTTCGGAATGAGAACGTTTCATGTTAAAAGGGTTCATGTTGGTTCAAAACAGTTGCAGTGAAACAAAATGAAGGCCCTGTTATATAGCATATGGGTGCTTACTGTAAATTGTGCTTGGTTCTTTCTTTATGGAGTATTCTCACACCCAGGCTACTGCAGTGCTAACATTTACACAGATGGCTGTGGCATGAGTGCATGGGGAAACAATCTTTATACAGTTATACAGTTAGGCAGAGATACAGTTTGTCTCTCTAGTGCTGTATTTATCACATTCATCTAGACCAAGGATGTTTGTCTTTGGGGTGGGGATTGGTGGAAAAGTACCAAAAAGAGCCAAAAAACAATACAGAAGATACACAAAAGAGGTAGAAATGCTTACAATCAGTAGTGTGATTGTTTTTATTCTGTATTATGTGACCAAATAATTTTTAAAAGAACAACACAAATTTAATACATCTTAAAAAGCATAAAATAGGTTTGTTCTGCTTGGGTGATTTTTTAGGTACATCTTAAATGGATCTAACTCACCAGTGGTTTAGTCTATAAGTTAGGGTATACTAGGAATTAAATGTGTCACCATTGCTCCGTTAAATTGGTAGCTTAATTAAAAAATAAAAGTTTTGCTCTTAATGAATCTATATACTAATTACCTTGTTAATTTAATAATATGTCATTTTAAAGCTGGGATTTGTCTAAACACTGAAAGAGAGAAGTTCCACATCAGCAGGATCTCATGAATGTACTTATATACTGTATGCCCAAAAGTATTGGGACATACTTGTTTTCAGGGGTTGGGGCTAGGCCCCTTACTTCCAGCACAATATTAATGCTTCAGCAGACCAAGACATTTTGGACAACATTCTAGAGAAGAACTTTCTCTATTCCAGTATGACTGTGTCCCAGTTCACAAAGCAAGCTCCATAAAGGCGTGGCTGCATGAGTTCAGTGTAGAAGAACTTAACTGCCCCAAACAGAGCCCTGGCTTCAGCCGTTTGAATGCAATGATCATGCGTCCCAATACTTTTGTTCATATAGTACATGTATTGTTTACTGTATGACTGCTGTCATAAAGCATATGTGTATGATTATTCATCTGAATCACTGTTATATTTTCTTCCCTTTATGTGCAAGAAACAATTATATCCACTATTGTGGATGCTTTCTGTTGGCCTTTGTCCCTGATTGCTCCTTACAGCAACATCATGTCCACAGGCACTGAACTCCAGTCTTTATAATGAGTCCATTAAACATCATCTGCTGACTCCATTAGCATGCATCGTTTCTCTATAGGTTAAGAGCTGTCATAAATGGACTGTACTTGTGCTTTAACCTCAGAGACTTTGCATGAAAATCGCACATGGGAAAATCATCATGTCAAACCACCAACATGAAAAGGGTACAACATAAATCATATAACCAGCTTAAAATGATCCCAAATTCATACTGTGGCTTGGTTGTGAGTCATCTTGACATTGGTGGTTTGTGACTTCATAGTTGGTTTTGAGGAAAACAAGTGTTTCTGGCAAGGCTTAGTTCTCAAATCAATCACATAAAAACAAATAGTTCACCATAGCCTCTGTATGCTGTAATTTTGACCATAGTTGTTTTGATTGTCTGTATGATTTACTGTATAACCAGGGTTCCCACGGGTCCTTGAAATGTATAAAGGTTTGTGAAAATGGGCACAAATAGACTGGGTGATTGAATGTGCTTGAAATTATTTATTTTGTGCGTTTGTGGAAATTGTTCATGGAAGTTCTTTTGATATTTAACATTAGTAAATAGGATACATTCTGCAGTCTGCAGGTGCGCCTCCTGCCATCTGTGCATCCTCATTTCATGTGCCATCTGCCTGTACAAAGTGTGACAGTCATATGCAAATGATACAGGTTGAACGAAGGCAAGCAAGCGTTACAGTGTTAAAACGAGCTGTTACAGGAGTGAACTTTAATTGGGGTTTGAAACAATGCCCTTGCTTTGAAGAAACTGGACCCGAATTTGATGTTTAAGAAAATGTAGGAACATTGTCATAAATAGTTTGGCTACTTAGTATTTTTTGGCATAATTCTGAACTGTATCAACCTATCTGAATCAAATCCTGCTGAAATTTGCCATTTAATGTTTCCTAAAGAATGGTCAGTGAATTGTTGACAAGAGTTACCGCTCTACAGAAGACGTTGCTCAGATTTCATTTTCTTATCCTTTCTAGGTCTTTCACTTTGTACACAGGCAGTAATCCCTCGTTATCTCTTTCTCACTGTTCTCTCAGACTTTAAGGAGACGGTGCCGTGTCCCATGGCTAGCCAAGCAGCCACCGCTGTACAGGCCTGGTGCATGTTTTTACCCTTCACCTAGGCAACCAGAAATTTGGCAGAGAGTCTCAGACGGGCTGGGTGACTGCTGTGGTCTAGGAAATATAAATGTCTGACAAAGGTGGTATTAGATAGAGCATGCTGAAGAGATTGCTTGTGTTTTCTGTTTACTGATGTGGTTTGGTGATTTATTGCTGTTGCCCTCAGGGACTGGGGGAAGATTGGGTCATTCCTGGGTCAGAGCAAAGGCTATTGTTTGTGGGTCTTGGTGAAAGTTTGCAAGGGGGGTTGAAAATGGCTGTGTTTCTCCGACCCACCCCCACCCTCACCACTGACCCATTTGGTACAATGCTGGAATGTCTTTAGAGGAATGAGCAAGCCATTCCTTCAGATTCCTCAGAGATTAGGTGAAATCACCAGGCCCATTTACAGTAAAACATGTTTTCTCAGTGCTGTTCAATCTTAAGAGTGCCAGAACAGTTTTTTGGAGTGATACCACTGAAGAAACTCCCTAAAGAATAATTCAGTTCAATGTTTCTTCTAAGGGGTTCTTTAAAGAACCAACCATGCTCAGAAAAGTATATGTAGCGTACTAGTAGGGGTATCTGTTAAATGAAATACTCTTTAAAGTTAGTGTTTGGGTGAGATGGGAATTCACGAAGGAACATTTGTAAAGCTGTTACATTCATTTTGTAGATGTGGCAGTGAATACATTTTTTTATCCAGGAGTTTATAAAAAAAAACATGTAATATTCATCCCAAAAGGACTCTATTGACAAAATGAGGCATGACAGGATAAATGCTAGTCTTAGTGCACCTTCAAATCCTGTGTTGGCAGAGTACGGTGACTGAAAAGTAGGTCTTTTATTCCAAAAAGAGACTGCCTACTCGTGTTTTTTCTCTATGTACATTCATACTATGGAGTCAGGTCAAATAGGCATTTATAATCATTTCAACCACATATAGAGTACATTTCTCTAGGACACTTGCACAACACAAAGAACAAATCTAGAACACCACAAGACTACATAAGACAGGGTGCAAAAAATTACCGGACAAGACAACATACAATTCAGTTGACAGGAGCAGTAATAGTTCTAGTGTGAGGACCATGACACACTGTATTCCAGCAGCAGAATTGTTAAGTGTGCAAAAATGCAAATGAATTCTGAGATTGAGGTAGACAGCAATAAATAATTGTGCAAAAATACTAAGTATCAGCAATAGGGCTAGAATAAATGTTCCGTATATAATAGATACAAGGGATTTACAGTAGCAGTTGGGGAGTAAGTTTTCTTTATTTTGTTTATGCTGTGTGATTAGGCAAATTGTATGTGATTAGGAGAAAGAAAAATCCAGAACAGTTTAGTGTGTGTGTGTGTGTGTGTGTGTGATTTAGAAGAAACTGTTCTCCATCCTGATAGTATAGGCCCAGAGGCTGCAAAAACGTCTGCTAGGCAGAAGAAGGAGGTGTGTTTGAGGGCTGTGTGGGCTCGACCACGATCCTGGTGAATTTGTAGACACAGCATGTCATGTAAATGTTTGCTGCAGAGGGAAGAAAGACCCCAGTGATCTTCTTGTCAGTCCTCACAACCATCTGTAGGATCGAGAATGCTAGAGTCCCTCTATCCTCCTGAGAACCGAAGAAAAAAAGTGTCTTACAATTTCTTTGTGTCATTTCCTATCTATTTGGACCCAATTTTAATTATGCAAACCCCTCACAGAACCATCACTGGAAAGCTCAGGATCTCCTCTACAGAACACTATAGGGCTTGAAGGGGTCTCTCCGAATACTTAAGGAAGATACAGGTGAACAAAATGTCCACTATAAAGGACATGAGTGAATGGCCGGGGTCTCAGGAGGCTATAGAAAGTTGTATGAATTGGGGGTGCCTGGGTGGTGGTGGTGCTCTCCTCAGTCTTCACAGGAAGTAAAGACACTGCCTTCTTGTTGATAGAGCTTGTATGGAGGGTCCACTTGAGGTTCTCCATGATGGGGACAGCAGCTGATGGTGAGGTTTACTCTTCAGAACAAAAATGTAATATTAAAACAATGCCACGATGAGATTGTCTCCCAGGTTGCCATGAACATCTCCCTGGTTCAACCCTACCGGAGATACAGTCTGATGAAGGAACTGTAAGAAATGCCTCCTGTTACAGTGAACACCACTGTTCAGCAGCACTGGCCTCTCCAGATGTTATTCACACACCACCACAACTCAGATTTCAAGGCTTACCTAAAGATTAGAATGAGAGGCGGCACCTTTTGAGCAGACGCCCAACTCCAGCCAGCGTGACTCGCACCTCCACCGTCTGACTGTGGCCCAACTTTCTCTGGCTGCCACATTATTCCCCATGCTTTTCCACATATGGGGATAGAGTTAACTTATTACAGAGCTGTGTGAGGTAATGCTGTCTCAAGTCAGCAGCATGGGCTTTTCTGTCCTTGAGTGAAGGGAAGTGCAACCCAGCCAGGAAACAGGGAAATGGGACTCCGGTGTTACTTAAAGGCTTTTCATTGGTACACTCCCTGCAGTATTCACATGTTTTCCTATGAAATCTACACCTGCTTCCAAGAAGTTTACAAAATTCATGGGTGAATTCCATAGATTCCTGTCCCTCATTGCACTGCTGAACCCTATTCATCAGCAGGGTCAAAATCAGTTAGTCACCTGTTTAATGGGTTGCTTTAGTCCTCAGTTTCTGAGCCACGGTTCATTTTGTTTAACAGCACAGCTGGGAGCTGGGAAACCAGTGTAACCAATATTTGTTTCATTATCAGTTGTGACAGAAATGGTGATCATGGTCTATTCAGCAACAGCTTCTGTCAGTATGTCTGTTAAATCCTTACTTCATCAATTAGTTGTGCCTGGAGACCAACATTTTCCCACGGATTAGTTTGTCATATACTGTAACTTCAACAAACCTTGAATGCTTGAGAAGTGAAGCTACTTTATCAAGCAATGTTGCAATGAACTGTTCCCAGATAAAGTAGTTAAACCATAGGTGAATTGAAATGTGATATTTTTGGAATTTCATACCATGACTCAAACACATTCAGCATGGGAGTAACCAATTTGAAATAAGTATGAAATTGAAACTATGTGTCTGTTTGAATTTCAGCCCCAGACGTATTACATCATTATGGTCAATGGGACATCTGCATATAACATATTCATTTCCTTGATGTAGTACATTAGCAGTGCAAAAGCTTCATACCAAAATCTAGTTAACTTCAACAGAAACATGTAGTACTGGGCGTAGTCTCGGTTGGGATTGAGAAACACTGTTAGCGCAAAGTAATGGGTTTGTTGAGTGATGGCTGGTTATGTTAAATGTTTGGACTTGGGAAGCCAAACCTTAGGAAGCAAAAGGGCAAACAGAGGTCACTTGAGTTTGACAAGCTGGTTTAAACAAATCCCAGGTGTATTAGCAGCAAAAAAACCTTTTTTTAGAATCAACTCTGGCGGTCAAATGTTTGAGGTCAGTGTCCAAATAAGATATAAACTAAGGGCACAGTCCCAAAGAGGGATAGTAGCAAGAAGCCATTGGAACCTAAGCCTAATAGCTGTATGTGATATTATGTGTTTGAAAATGGACAATGTGTTTATTCTCACAAGTTCAAACTAGGCTGTTTTCCTGCGGTAAAAGGCTGTTTTTCTACTTTTTAACACCTGGGTCACTAAATAAGAACATACTGTGTTAAATGCTGAAAAGGGTCAGTTATGAGCTGAGATATCCGGTCTTTTTCCAGGAGCAGAGCATGGCAGCAATGTTCACCTACAACCATTTCCTGTTCGAGTTTACTTTTGCCAGCAGTGTTTTGGGACCCACCCTTTCTGCCGTTTCTGGTATGGTGTCAGACGGTGGCTATATTAAAACCTGCCAATGGCTGGATTATATAAAGTGTGTGTGTTTATGTAGTGGCTCCTCGCTGATTTCTTTTTTTTTTACAGACAGAACACAGTCATGGGCTAAAAAGGCCAAAGATAGTTTAGCGAATGACAAATGTTTGGCTCAGTTTGCTTAAGATTTCTCTGGGACTGTTCAGAAACCTCAGAGATGATTGACGATAGGATCTGCTCAACTCTCATCGCCCCCAGACTGGGGTTTGTTTTCACACGCGGCTGCGACTTTCCTTTGGTCTCTGGCCTCCGTGGCCTGGCCAGCGGAAATATAGCGAGGGCTTGAGAAACTCAAGCCCCCCCTCACCTTCCTTACCGCCTCCACCACCACTAGCTCTGTTTAGAAGCTGTATATTCTGTGACTTAAGTTCCGTACTGTGTGATTTAATTCTGTGTATCGTGTGAGTGTTAAAAATGAAAGTTTCACTTATTAGTGATGATGATTATCCCTTGTCTCACCCCATACAAGATGATGGACTGTACTTTTTCAATCAGTGTGAAGTGTTGACATGGGTTTGAGGTTTTGGTTGTAGTTTGGTTTGGAGTAACTCGAGACCCTCTATTTCCTTCTGTAGGCAAAAAGCAACATATATATTTTAGTGAAGTGGCCCCTAAAAAAATCAAAGCATTTTGGCAAGACTAATAAGACAGCATGCTAAGTCGAGCTTGGTTTATGATTCACCAACATACCAAACACTGAAAACTAACATTGGGCACTATAAATTCTTGAAAGTTGCTGAAATTGACTCTGCTGCTTTTGCTCTTTCACTAGAAAAGCTCCTCATTCTTACTGTGGCCACACAAGAGACCGATGGCTTCCTCCGCTTCATGCAGTCAGCAAAGTACTTCAACTACACTGTGAAAGTAAGACTCACATTCTTCGTCCTCACCACTTTAAAAGGCCTATTTGTCTCAGGCAGTGACCTCATCTTAGCATTAATTCCTCAAACATTCCTGGAGCCAATCCGTTTATGGGGAGATTTTTTGGATCTGGATGAATTTTACAGTAGATTTGACAAGAGTCAGCAGCGAGAGGTAGAGTCACAAATAAAAATTAAGCACATCCAGCTTTTGTGGTTATTAAATTCAAGAGCTTGAATTGATAATTACATCCTTTTTTGGTCCATGCATCGCCAGGATTTAACCTCACAATGTCTAGGCAGAACCTATAGTCAACACAAAACACCATCGGGGTTTAAATAACAAAAATATGTAAATTGTGTTCAAACCTTAGCATGAGAATAATAAAATGACTCATACACAGCTTTTCTTTTAAAAGAACTGGTGAAAAATAACAGGCTGGTACCAGAAACGTAAATGCTGTGTAATTTTTAGTTTAGTAATGTAACCCATGAGGCGGGATCATATTTCACAATTCACGTCTGATAAATTTCAATCATAATTGACCATATGTAATTATAACTATAACTATTTTGTCAGAGATTGCTGACTTTGGGTTAGTATTGTACAACGAAGGCTTGACTAATCGTATGCTCTGGTCCATCCCAGGTATTGGGCATGGGTGAAGAATGGAAGGGAGGGGACGTGGGACACTCCATCGGTGGAGGGCAGAAGGTCCGACTACTCAAGGAGGCCATGGAGACTCTTGACCAAGAAGATTCTGTGGTGCTCTTTGTGGACAGGTAAGGCTTGAGAAGAAGGAGGATGTTGGAAACAATGAATACAAATTGTTAAAAAATGTAGTTTGTTGACGGTACAACAGGAGTGAGTTTACTGGGTGGAGAGAGCCATAGGAAACAACCTGTAACAATCAATAACATAATAAATGCATTATATATTAAAAATGAAACAGTTTCTAACATTTGGGCTCTAGCAGACAGTAAGTAGACTGTGTCAGGAGTTTTATCATTGCAGACACAAGATAACCATGCGATTCCTCGGTAGCCACTTTAGCATTTTTGGGTGCTCATCTAAAGGGGGATCTCTCAAGGATACACTGTTGCCAGAAAGAAAACGGCTCCCACAGAGAATTTATTCAGGCTCACGCGTTATAGGCTCTTGTGCCAAGATTTCCACACAACGGATGTACTGTTCTGTTGAGCGGCTGATCCAGTTCCCTCATTCATTCTCATTAAGGCTTTGGGGTCAAAGGAGGGTCATTGTATTTCTTTGCTTTGTGCAACAGATGTCTCTTGTATAAACTTGTTCATAAAACACTTGGGGTCCTTTGCAATTTGATCTGTGTTCCTTTATCATTAGATACATTTCTCCTGGCGAGAATTTGTTAGACTCGCCAGGAATACGGCAAATATCTTTAAAAACAAACTATAGGCTACAGCAGTGTTTTCCTTAATTAACTGGCATGGAAAGAGAAATCCTAAGCACTTGGGAAAAACTGATATTGCTAAAAACACCAGGGAAAAGCAACACGTTTTAACGGACCCACAGCAGTGATAGTCACCAAAATGTTGAAATAGTGCCTTCTTCCAAATGTAGGTGTCTGTGTTTGGTTAACTTAATAAACCGGAATAAACAGGCTTTCATTTAAAACCATTACTCACGTGAAATTATGGCTTGTCCGACTATAACGAGCATGTGGAGACTGGCCCTGTGTAATAGAAAACCACGTTAATTACCGTGATCATAGTGCAGAAAAGACCCTGTGTTTTCAGCTCTCTCGTCATACCCACCTGCAGTCTGCGTTGCTTTTGTTTACCTAAGATTGATGCATAAAAACACCCTTTCTTTTATGGAAGGTTCTTATTATAGAACTCTCTGATGGGTTGAGACTGCGAATTATGAATGCACAGAGTTCCATTCCAAGTCTGTATAAATGATATAGGATTGTAGGAAGCTTTTGCCCAAGGCTCACTCACTAGTGAACAGCCAAGAGTGTTCACAATCAAAGCCTTCATAATACAGCATTGATTTATTAGCTCTTAATGTTCTCTGAGGTGAAGAAGAGATGCATGGGTGGACAGTAGGTAAGGAGTGGCACACTGTCATGCAGAGTGAGGATTTCCTTAGAGACTATGAGTTGAGTCGATAATTTCTGACCTCCGGAGCCGCTGTGCTGTTTTCTTGGGCTGAACAGTAAGGTATGACTCAGGGAAAGATGTGCGCTTGTGAGGACAGGTGCAGGCCAGATGTGTAGAAGTTTTGGCTTCTCAACTGAAGTTCACTTCACTTTGGACATTTAGAGTAGAGCACCTCACCCAGGATATTAATAATGGCTAAAACTTGATTAAACACCTCTCAATAGCATTTCATACCTGATAGACATCATTGTTTTAGGCCTTTGGCCAGTGACAGCAAACAGAGTTACAACCGTAACATCCTCCATTCGTTTATTCAAACCAGATCAAGACACTTTGATTAGCGTGAGTCAGTTTGGCTGAACTTGTAAAGGTGTCGGGTGATGTGATATCCTTCATTAGTACCACAGTTACTGTTTCTAGTATTGAATATAATGGAATATGAGTAGCTGGAGAACCAAAGCTGTTGAGCTGCATTGGTTGAATGTAGTCATTGCTCACACATGAGTTTAGGTTTGGGAAAAAAACACATGTATTGTACATTTAGGCTAGTTATGGAGACCAGACTTAATGTGTCAAAATTTAAATATGACAGCATTTTACAAACTTTACTGAACTGCATTTTTAATATATATATACACATTTGTGTTAAAACCAAGTTTTAATTCACAGCTCCCTTCTAAAAATGACCAGCAGGAGAATGATGCTATTACTAAAGAACTGTTATAATGTTTGAGTTGTGCCTAACTTTAATAGGGTACAGTTGTAACAATAATATTGTGTGAGTTGGGACAAAATAAAGTTAAAGCAAAGTTGGAAACAATTATAGAAAGTCCAGGAATATGAAACAATACAGTAAATGTGCAAAGACTGACTAAGCCATACAGTATAATGTAAAAGAATGTGAGAATGGTAAACGAAGAAGATTCATTGAATGTGCTGTATGTAAAAGCTTAAGGCAGTAATTAGAACTGCTCTGTGTGGGGAGTTTTATCTTTAGGACAATTAATGATATTGACTTAGCGGATTGCAGAACAAGTTACTGAAATATTTTTTTTTCTTTCTGTCTCTCACTTACTTTTTTCTCTTTACCCGTGCCTTTCTGTCATCAGTTATGACCTTATCTTTGCTGGTGGGCCGGAGGAGATTCTGAGGAAGTTCCTGCAGACCAATCACAAAGTGGTGTTTGCCGCTGAGGGTGTGATTTGGCCGGATTCGCGACTGGCGGAGAAGTACCCCTACGTCCGCAGCGGGAAGCGTTTCCTCAGTTCTGGAGGTGGGCCTAGGTCTCACTTAGGAAACAGAGGATCATGAAAAATGGGATTTATTCGTTTTCTTGCCCATAGTAACGTTCATGAATTCTTGTGCCATGTGGGAAGAATAAACCACTTTGTTTTGCTGTGGATTCTTCTCACAGGGATGCTGCTTCTAACAAAACATCTCCGATGTATTGTTGGTGAATTACTGTTGCTTGGACAGTCAGAGCTCACCCAAGGAGAAGCAGTGATTTATAAGGCCTTCATCCACTTCTGTTTTCTTTGGCCATGCGTAGCCAAATGTTCTCTCTCTCATTCGCTCACACATACGGACTGCAGTGTAGGAGGTGAAGCTTAAAGCTCTCGTCATGTAACATATCAGTGGGATGCCTCTCAGCCCACAAGGTCAAGGTCAACAACTGTTTTAGCTGTAAATGCCCAGTTCGGCTGTGTGGATCTGCGGGGTTGGGCAGAATGATGTAGGTGAGGCAATTATATGGTTCACACAAACAGTCTGGTTTGAGTTTCATTATCATACAATAGAGCAGAGAAAGTGTTTTTCCTGTAAACCCTCTGGAATTTCCTGAAGGGCACTGGGCACTGAGGAAAATGTGTGTGTGTGTGTGTGTGTGTGTGTGTGTAAGAGAGAGAGAGAGAGAGGGAGAGAGATAGAAAGAGCAAGAGAGAGAGATAGAGAAAGAGTGAGAGAGATAGAGAGACAGAGAGAATGAGAGAGAGAGAGAGAGAATGAGAGAGAGAGAGAGAGAGAGAGAATGAAAGAGAGAGAAAGAGAAACAGAGAGAATGAGAGAGAGAAAGAATGAAAGAGAGAGAGAGAATGATAGAGAGAGAGAGAGAAAAAGAATGAAAGAGAGAGAAAGAGACAGAGAGAATGAGAGAGAGAAAGAATGAGATAGAGAGAATGAGAGAGAGAGAGTGAGAGAAAGAAAGAGAGAGAGAGAGTGAGAGAAAGAAAGAGAGAGAGAAAATGAGAGAGAGAGAGAGAGAGAGAGATAGAGAAAGAGTGAGAGAGATAGAGAGAGAGAGAGAGAGAGAGAGAGAACGAGAGAGAGAGAGAGAGAGAGAGAGAGAGAGAGAGAGAGAGAGAGAGAGAGAGAGAGAGAGAGAGAGAGAG
>JBBJLR010000007.1:752207-775053 GCA_037577145.1 Brachypetersius gabonensis | reverse complement strand
GATTAGGTTAGGGTTAGGGTTAAGATTAGGGTTAGGGTTAAGATTAGGGTTAAGATTAGGTTAGGGTTAGGGTTAAGATTAGGGTTAGGGTTAAGATTAGGGTTAAGATTAGGTTAGGGTTAGGGTTAAGGTTAGGGTTAGGGTTAAGATTAGGGTTAAGATTAGGTTAGGGTTAGGGTTAAGATTAGGGTTAGAGTTAAGATTAGGGTTAAGATTAGGTTAGGGTTAGGGTTAAGATTAGGGTTAAGATTAGGTTAGGGTTAAGGTTAGGGTTAGGGTTAAGATTAAGATTAGGGTTAAGATTAGGTTAGGGTTAGTGTTAAGATTAGGGTTAGGGTTAAGATTAGGGTTAAGATTAGGTTAGGGTTAAGGTTAAGGTTAGGGTTAGGATTAGGATAAGATTAGGTTAGGGTTAAGGTTAAGGTTAGGGTTAGGAATCAACTCATTTTTTCTCTCCTATTGTCCCCCAGTCACCAGTTACCGTGGATACTGGGGATTTTACGCACTGCGCATTAAAATGCATAGAGTTGTGAGGTGTTGTCTTAGCACAAAAACGTGAAGCGCTGTCCTCCCGCGATCGCAGCACATATTTTGATTAAATTGTATGTCGTGATGGCTGCACGAAAACCTGAGACACCGCACTCGACAGATAGACAGATAGATCTTTCTCTCACACACACACACACACACACACTTACAAAGAAATACATATTGATGAATGTATGAATATACACAATAATGCCACTGATGGAACTGCAGAGTAAATACTCCACCAGTTTCTTTCTTTATCTATGTGCAATTTAGACAGAATAATGACACATTTCGCTCATGATTTGCTCATTTAAGGTCACGTAAGGACGGTCTGTCGTCTAAGCAATGCAGTTTCAGGCAGATGATTAATTCTGAAAGAGGGAGGGAAACAGTGTCTGCTTGAGTGATGCTGAAGTCCACTGGGCCGAGGAAATAAGAAAGTCTGTCTAACGTCGGTGAGGTTTGAAAAACCCAATTGCTCCTACAGAACAATTATAGTCTGTCTGTGCCAAAGAAGCACGGTGCTTGAGTGCTCCATTTTCTTTCATTTGCGAGGAGAGTATTCATACTGGAACGCGTTTCCTTTTTTTTTGGTTTAATCACACTATGCTATTCTGTTTGTAAGTCTTAACATACAAGGCATGCATTTGTTCTGCTCTTTAAAGAAAGACAAGCTTGGCAGTGGTCGATTTATGTCCTCATTTGGTTTAACTGTTCCTTTTGTCTTTAGGTTCAGAAGCTACACACGTTCATTAGACTTATTAATCAGCTCGAACTGGCAACACTTTAAAGCAAACTTTTCTTCAGGGGAGTATTGACAGCAACAACAGACAACGAACCTGCAATTTTCTCCTATTATTGTTAGAGTGGCGACTGATGGAAATGAGCCTTGGGTTCTATAGGAGGCATCAGTTCATCACAGGTGCAAAGAGAAATGAAGCCACGCGAATGTGTAGACATTTGTGTAAGTGTGTGGTGTACGAAACTCAAATTCAAATATTTTGTCAGGTCAAAGTTATTCATGGTGAGTTCTTTGTGAGCTACTCTCATTTCATGATGTACAATTCTGAATATGCCCGGTCAGTGCTGGACTGGCCATTGGGCACACCAGGCATTTGGGCCGCAGGGCTTGCAAAATGTCAAAATCCCTGGCAGCCTTTCGGGCATGCACTCTTAATTTTTTGGTAGCCCAAAATAAATTTGAGTACTTTATAGCCACGAAAATCACACCCAAAATGGAAGCAGACGTGAAAGCTCACGGACATTTCTAGCCGGTCTGAAATAACTACATTTTTACACATTGAGAATGATGCCGTGAAAACTGTATACGGCAGCTGCAAGACTTGTAGACAACCGATTAAGTACTACTCAGACTGGGAGTTTCTTCTGCGTTTGGGACGGGTCGGGATTTCCCCATTTTTTAATGGGATTGGGATGGGATGGGATTTTAAAAAAATTTACTCCCACGTCACCCTGTAATACACAGTTCGCGTGATCGCAAAGTGCAAGTAAAAAACATGTGCAAATTCGATTTCAGTATTTCACATACTGACAGCGGCTCATTGATGCCCGAAAATGAAATAATCACCCAGCTACATTTGCGAAAGAATCCAAAAGCACTGACATACGATTTTCCTTCCTATGACCGCCCGAGGGCAGGGCTGAGATAGATTTTGGTAGCCCAACTGGAAGACACACCAGCCCCGGCACGTCGGGCTAGCGATTTTGGGATCCCTGGGCCGCCGAGGTAAATTTGGGCCGTTGCCCAAGAGCGACAACGAGAGGGGTCCGGTGGGCAGGAAATCCTTGATAGTGATTTAACACACAAAAAAGAAACTGAGTAGCAAACTGAATTATGAGGTTATGAGTTTGAATTAAAATGTGAAATCACACTGTGTATCATAGTGTGGTGGTTAGTGCCTTTACTTTCAAGATTTGTTGTCTACTAAGTAGCTGCATTTCCTGAATGTTGTCAATGTCTGACTTTGTTTCAGTTTGGATTGCTGCTAGTTAAAAAAAAAAACTAAAAAAACTGTCTGCTTGCACTTATATTACCTCATTTAACAACAACGTCACACTGGCAAAAAAACTAAATGCCAAAAAGATTGGTTAGTTTGGACTCACTTTTCTCAAATTAAACACTTAAAAAAAGCAAAAAAGCAAAATGCTGCCTCTATGACAAATCGCCCCACATTTTGGATCCCACTGTGGACATTTCCTCTAAAAGAAGAGATGATCATGGGTAAAAAGAAGGATCTACAGAACTTAATTGCTCTTCTCATTCATTGAGATGGTCTACAAGCATATCTGGGCCTCTGTAGATTTTGAAGGCCAATAAAAATGAGATGTTTTGAAGATCCAGGTACTTTGTCCATGGGATGGTGTGACTGAGATGACACCCTGGAGGATAATCACAAGATAGTACTGCCAGTTTATATTTTTTTCATATTGTATAAATCCATTATGATTTATTTCTTGATGAAGCAGTTACTGCTTTCCTTAGCTCTTTTCACAACTCTGGGTTCCTCCTTGCCTGGTCTGAACAAAGGTTTTCCAGCTGCAGCTCCACTGGAGGCTGGTGATGGATGGAGGTCCATTAAAGTCATGACCTTTATTTATGCTTCCCTATTCATTGGTCATTGTTTCGATTGTGTCTCAAGCATATCTGGGTGTCTGTAGATTTTGAAAAGCTCTGAAAATGAAATCCTAGGTTGAGGCAGGTCTTGTGAAGTTCCAGATACTTTGTGGTGTGAGTGAGATGGAGGATGATCACTTGATACTACAATTTATTTATTTTTTTCAAACCTATATGATCCAAATTTCCATCTCCAGTGGAGGCTGGTCCTAGATGGGTGGCCCATTAAAGCCTTGACCTTTAGATGTGCTTTCTTATTCATTGGAGATTGTTCCTACTGTCTCCCTAACGTTTGATGGGTCCCTCTATTTAACATTAGATATTAATGCTAAATCTTACAGTGTGCCCTTTTCAGGCTTGAATGTTTTTAGAGTCATGCTGTGCAACCTGGATCTGAGTCTCAGTCATGCACCGCTGGGGGCCAACAGAGACCTGCTGTGGTAAAGTGATCTGTTCTCCAGAGAGAGACTGAGCATTTATAAGTCAGAGAAAGACAAAAAAAGAGAGAAAAGAGCGAGTGAGTGAGTGAAGGCTGTATTAAAAGAGGCTGACTCCACTACTTAAAGTCATACGGGGGTGGCAACAAGATATGTGGCAGGACCTACACACACATACACACACACAAACACACACACAGTCGTGACCTTACATGAACCACACACTCACCTGTCACAATCTAAGGACAAGGACAGGAGCATTTATGAAGTCATTGTCTAATCAAGAATGCAGGAGAGTGTCCTGCCGATGCATTTCAGATAAGAGGATTACAGGGTGAGCTTCTCTCTGCTCCTCATTTGAGATTTCAAAGCTCCTGCGATTCTCTAGGGGATCGGCCATATCGAGGGTGCTAATCTCCTGTGCCAGAGTCAAAAGGGAGAATTTCAAAGCCTCTGTTGTCTCTGTCCGGCTACCAGGGAACAGATGGTCAAGGCTTTGCATAACAAGTACAATTCAGGGCTTTAAAATAGCAGAAAAAAACTAGATGTTCTAGATGTGTGAGGTGTGATTGCACACTGGTTTTATAGCAACGACGCAAAGACAAACATTAGTGTCATGGACAACATTAAAAAAAAATAAAAATCTACTCGCACCACAGATTTAAAGCATCATGTTTTCCGAGTGTCTTTATTCAGGGGGTGGCACTTTACTGCTGGTCAAGCAGGGGTTGGGGAGCGGGGGGCACTGGCTCTTACCAAGCCATTTATGGTAAAGGACAGCTGAATGCATAGCCGTGAGCTGATTATATGTAATCAAACCACAACAAACAGTGATGTATGTCTTTTTTTTTAATTAGTTTTAGTATCGTAAAGTCCATTTCAGTCTTCTGTTTGTTTATCTCAACAAAATGTACTATTTTTGTCCCTGTCCTGTCGCTTTAGACGTGACATCACACACTCTCTTTTCAAAACATATTTTTAAGAAGACTTGACTGTCTGTTGTCTCTCTTGATCACAAAAATCAATGTTTTAAATGATCAATACTATGTATATATTCACTTCACCTCAAATGCTTTTTACCAGGAAAACGAGGTGAGGAGGTAGATGGATAGATAGACAGATATATAGACAGACAGACAGAAAGATAGATAAAGATAGACAGACAGATAAATAGTAACGATGAAATACTCTTCACCTCTGATTTCTCTGAGCCTCTGGTTCTATACTTTATGAATTTGTATGGGACAACCCGGTAGAGGAAACATTTCTGCACCAAAAGAAGCTCCTGAGTGATGGCTTTCTCTGTCAGGCAGCTTTTAAGGCAGATTAAAGCACTGAACGTAAATGTCACTGTGGATCAATACCGTATCAATAGGCACCATCAGTAGAAGATACAATTTATCTTTCCTAAAACTCTAAACTGAGAAAAGTGAAAGAGCCTCTCCCTGGAAGCGAGGCAGTGTTGAACATAATTGATGCTCGACAACTTTGGTGCCACTGTGCTTGGAAGCAGGGTTTTACAGTGAGCCGATATGGGAAACCGTTTGAAAGAAAAGGCCAAAGTTTGCCATAAAGCCAACGAACCTAGCAGCTATTCAACGAGAAACTTCTTTAATCCGCAAATCCGTAAAATCATACTTTTAATGAAATCCCTCATCAGAAGGGGGATTGCTGTGGCGGAGAGCAGATGTGTTAATGGCCTCGTGAGTGCTGCACACGGGAGGCCGAGAGGCGGCTGCTTATTGGAGGGTAGGGCACTCAAGGATTCGGCGGTTGAGAGATTAGCGGGAAAGTAGTGGTGAAACATGACACGAACACAGAAGACACAGTAATTACTCTTTGACAGAAAACTTAATAACCTCAAAGAATGCTAAGCTTCTCCAGTCAAGCAGAGCTTCAGGAGGCGGTCATCGAGAGACAGATAGAGAGAGAGAGAGAGAACAGAAAGAAAAATAAGGAGAAAGAAAGAAAGTGAGAGACAGAAAGAGAGAGAGAGAGAGAGACAGAAAGAGAGAGACAGAGAGAGAAAGAGAGAGAGAGACAGAAAGAGAGAGAGAGGTGTTCAAGGCACCAAATTTCAGCTCCAGCTCCAATAGCTATTTTTTTGGGGGGGTGGGGTTGAGAAAAAAGCTTATAAATGAGGAGAAGGGGGGAATTAAATGTTGTGGTTCTGAAGGGGCACCACAAATCCAAAGTGAAATTTCAAGTTTAGAAATGTCATAACAACGCAACCTGAAAGGTTGGATATTGGGAAATAAGCCTACTATAAAGAGAGACACACAGATGACAACATGAGTAACTCAAATGAGCAGTAGGTCTGCATTCCAAATGGCCCCCTGCTCCCTACAAAGTGCTCTTAAAATACTGACTCCTGCACAAACAGTGTAAAACATGTCTAACAAAGAGCTGCTGGAGATTATACCATGTGTGAAGAAACCTATAATAGACACACTGGGCACAATATGAGTGTAGAAACAATAATTTTATGACTTACATAGCGCCCTCTAGAGGAATTATGGAACTACTGCTACCAAACAACTGAGGACACTTGAATGTGTACCTGTATATATATCCACAGTGTCCATACATATGTTATATATATATATATTCTATATTTATATTTTTATATTAGGTGTAAGGTGTACTTTTTATTTAATCTAATTGAGTTCCATAGTTTTTATTCTATTATTTTACTGCTCTTACCCTTGTACTGCCATAGTAATGAATTTCCCATTTGTGGGACTAATAAAGATGTATCTTATCTTATCTTATCCAGCCATTTTGGATTCAAAGTGCAGTCAAATTGGTTATTAACATCTTATTACTATGTGTATTAGTCTTACTGTGTGAAATATCACTACTTATGACAATATTCAATATTACTTAAATACCACTGATTTCTATTACAGCAATAACATACATCTAACCACAATTTGTGTTACTAGTAATTCCCTAAACTGTACATTACTTATCTAAAGTATTTATACCCCAGCATTTGTTCATATAGTATAGTGTATTTCATTTGGATTATTTTCTGCAGTTGTATTGTATTTTATTTAGATTCTATATTGTGTCTCTTTGCATCTGTGCAGTCATAATATAAGTCGTTTTCTCTGGGATCAAAGAATGATTCTGATTAATAGAAGGAAAGACAGTATCGGATTGGAATCATATTGGCAGATATGATATGATGTGATATGATGTGATATATCAATACCAGTATCAGGCAAGAAAAGTAAGTGGCATTGTGTCACATCAAGTACTAGTCCATTGTACACTAAGTTGCCACTAAAAGTCAGGACCCGCCATCTCCTTTTTTCTTGCTTCTCTGTCAGTTAATGCATCACTGTGAGGGAAAACAGTTAAAAAAAACATGCCTTGTCTTCCCGGCCCACACTTAAGACACCGCCTCTGATTCAAAGTCAGGAGTGGCCGAGGAAATAGAGTCGTCTAAAAATAGGCTCCCTCCAGGTTATCTTAAGCAGGCTTCATATCTCATAAGAATCAAGGGATTGCTATTACTTTTCTTTGCGGCCGGCATTTGCTGAAGGGCAGATGGGTCATTGTACTCACTGAAACTACACAAGCCTGGAGGATCAATAGAGCGTGTCTGTGGGCTCATCTTTAGGGAGAGATTTAAAAGAGTCATCACTCATAATTTTCATTACATCGTCTCCTAGGGCGAGACAGATCCGTCACTGTACCGCGGCCTGATTACGTGATTAACATACAGGATGTGTGACAGGCAACCCTTCCCTACTAAGCAGCCTCAGAAAACTATAAAACTGAAGTTCCCTCCATCTATGTCCTCAACTGGCTCTTGTTCTCTGGATTTAGTCATCCATCAACTTTCTGGTTGTTTATTTCCACAAAGTGGTTGGCCATAAAATGATGTGTTTTGTTCTATTCTCAGGACTTTTTGACCATTAGGGAAAATAAAGGAGTGTTACCAAACAAGGACTAAGTGCTTGTATAGCTTTGATTCATGCAGTACATCCGAGTCGTGACTGTTATTTGCTAAAATCGAGGCAGACTGCTTTGATCAAATCCTCACAGTGAAGTATTAGAGTGCCTATCCCACTCTCTCTCTCACTCTTTCAACACCCTTTTTTCATTTGCACAAACTGACATACCATTTTCTGCATATCATGGATGGTTCAAGTCACACCGTTCAGCTACATCAGTAAGCTTCCATACAGCGTTTACACAACTGCCAGCAAAGCATTTACTCTCCGCGCAGACCCTTCCTTCCGTATTCACTCCATATTCACCATCTATATTCAGATATTCATGAGGACAGGCAATAATGGGCTCAGTTATTTCTTACCCTAGGCTTTTCAAATAACAACAGAGGTAAAAACTGGGCAAACACACAAACATACACTCTCCGTTTCATGGAAGAGATGGAGACTCGAGTCTGAGACGCGATTAAGTCGGACAAATAAAGACTTGAGACTTGACTCGGAATCTGTGCTGTGACTCGTGAGTCAAAACTCGTAAACCATGTTCATTTTGTGGAATTATTTATTTATATCTCACACTCTTTCCAACGACTCAAAAAAAAACCGTTCACCTCGGACAAAAGTAATGGGACACTGGGGCGAGGTGAACGGTTTTCAGCTAATAATGGCTTTCGAAGGGTCGTTGGAAAGGGGTCACAGAGCCTCATCTAACTGTGGAGTTTCACATTTAGAGTGGAGATATATTTTTCATTTTTAACATTTAGATTTAAGATCATTTAAGGCAAATCCTCCATGTTGGTGAGGGCAGATCACAGCACACAGCCCCGCCCCCTCCTAAGGAACAGCCAATTGTAATCTCAGGGCATAGCCAATTAGCATAATCTTCTAAATATTTAGAGCTCAACATTTAGAGTTCAAAAATCCCACATTTAGAGTCGCCGTTTGTGAACATTGCCACTCACAGACTTGAGACTTGACTTGTGAACATCTCTGTTTCATGGCAAACCCACTTCCAAGATTTCCATTTAGTTTATAAATATGTGCTGCATGACTAGCAAGCTAATGCTATTACAGTGAAAAACAATTCAGTTTTTTTAAATAAATGTTCAGTACTCTAGCTGGTTCTCTAGTTTATATTCTCATACTGCTATTTTAATGAATGACATTAAAAACATGCCTGCTAATATTTTTTTTAGAATTCATGACCTACAATCAAATACTCGCAAAAGTTACTGGATAAGACATTTTTTGTAGCATCTGGAGTTACAAAAATGTAACTAATCCATTTTTAAACCAGGTTGTTTATATCAGTAAGCTTCAACACTATGGCTTTTTGTAAAAGTATCTTCTCAATTGGTTATGTTTCATTGTTATTGTGCTGTTGTGCAGATTAGCAAAATGGATGGAGGTAATGGCCAGTAGCCCACAAAAGAGGCTTCTTCTATGTGGGCAAAGGCAATGTTTTTGATGTGTTAGTTGGATGCGTTTTCAAGTTGTGCTCAGTATTGTTCTCCAAAAAAAGAACTGAATAGAACTTCTGCCAACTAAAGACTGAAATTAATAACCACAAAATAAGACAAAAAAAGACAAACCCCCACCAAAAAAACCCAAAGGGCTTTTTTTTTAAAAAGTAGCAAGACCCCAGACACCAGACAGCTGGCACTGAGTTTTTTCATTTGGCCATCAGTCCAGTAACAATGGGTACAGTTTTATAGTCTTGATTATTCACTCAAAACTGATACCAGGACGACCTAATGATACTCGAAGGAGCTTCTCCTGTTGTCTTACAGCTAAAACTAATAACAGTCTATTGAATTCTCTACTTTTCCAGGTGAGGATAAACTCAACAAGCTTAAATTATTCCATCAGTGGAAGAAGGAGCACTAGGTCTTTAGGGTGAAGGCTGAGTTGAACTATAATAACATAATAAACCAATTTTAAACTTGAAAAGCTCACTTCGGGAAAAAAAAAAAGCAAGATCAAAACAAGTATTTCTGGATTCAGTCTTGCTCTTAGTTGCTCTTTTTTGTTGTCTTGTTCTAAAGATGAAGGTAGCAATAAGATGTGGTTATTGTACTCAACATGCTCCATGTCTGCAGAAGATAAATCCACAAAACGCTATTGGATGCACAGTACAAGAAGAGCACCAGAACAAATGAATGTTATGTTGGTGTGTTGATGGTTATTTTTAGAATTATTACTTTGTAAAGAGATCATTACATTACATTACCTTTGGCAGATGCTTTTATCCAAAGTAACTTACAAATCAGAGGACCAGAGGAGAGTTCTAAAATCTTTAAGAAGGGAGTAGTGCAAGAAGATCACTGAGCATTTCTTCCGGCTTCCGCTGAGCGAATATGTGCTCACTGATATTTTCATACTCAACTGAGGAAAATCTAATCTTTATTTGATTCTGCACACGAGTAGGTAGAAGCTCTGTGGGTGCATGTGAGTGCTGTTTATAATTTCATGTCAGCGTACAAGTTAAAGTAACTAGCAAGTTAATTATCCAAATAAGATGCTTTAGAACTGTGGACAAAAAAACTCCCTCCAGGAGATCAATTTTCCTGCCATGTTTAGCTTCAACACACAGGCCACGTGATGTGCAGGGGCAACCGGAAATGAGCGTGTCACATGATATACAAGCCAGGTAATGTAAGTAGTCCATGCTCATTGAATCATCAGCCATATTGTCGTCTAGATCTTCGTACCATGAGTACTCCGGTTTTTGTCATTTGCCTTGTGTTTGAGTGAGAATCCTAATTCTAGTCACAGAGCGCTCTTATAGCAAAGTGTGTGATCTACCACCTCTCTCATGCTACTCCGCGTTTGGGTTCTTCCATCTTGCTACATTGGTGTAGCAGCTGCCCTCGGTCGTGACAGAATTAAAAGAAAGAATTTCAGTCACATTTTGTTTTGTCTTCTTGCAGTGAAGAGAATGCTTTGAAGAGACTGTTTCTTTCACAATGCGTTTCTGTAAATGTTTTTTGTAGAACCTTTAATTTTGAATGAGATGTGTGAACTTCAAGACCCTTTTTGATGTTTGAAGAGCCTCCACATCTTTTAAAGGTTTTGAAACGGAAAATTGGTAAAGGACGCAAAGGTTCGTCATCCTTTCTTTACCAAACATGTTTCTGTAGGGTGGCATTTTTTGGATCTAATGGTAATATCTACTGTGACAACTGATCTCATCAAAACCAAATGAGAGATGCAGTAATATATATATACACATATAGTAAAAAACTGCGAATATGTGATGTGGTTAAAAAAAAAAGTTATTTTGTAATTTAAGCAGCGTGTTTTCTTTGGAGGGAAAATACAGTAATAAAAATGCAGGGCTTTAAGTTAAAAAAAATTAAAATGAAAAATATGAGAACACTTGGGGAGGACTGCATCTACCAGAGATGCATCACAGGGCAGCAGGCAATCAGCAGCAAGGAGAAATAAATTGTCTACTTTCAAACCTCCCGTTTCTAAATTCAGGTGACTGTGACATCCGTGCCTCGTCCTCGTGCTGGTTGTTTATGTTTGGGTGTGATGCTGAGCAGCGGAGGTTCATTCTGTTCAGGTTAATTCCGTTTAGGTGTGTTGAGGGGTGTGGTGGACAAGGCCCAGACGTCACAAAAGCAAAAAAATCTGCAGTTTCTGTGTAGGTGCGGGGGCGAACAATTGTTTGGTTCTCTTAAACGGACATTTTACTTTGCTGCTTTAACAAATATCCCACCTGTGGAAGTAATAAGGGCTTATCATATCTCATCTTATCTTACCTTATCTTTACAAGCTAAATGTTGAAAAAGTCAGAATGCAGTGATGGAGACACAAATAATGTCTGTATTATCAGCTTGGCCACTATAATATCTTGTTAGACTGCAACCAGAAAACATTCTGAACAAAAAGTGGCCTAAATGATTCCACCAGTGGAAGAAAAAGCTCCAGGTCTTCATGGTGAAGGCTGAGTTGGAGCTGTAATCACATAATGGGCCGATTTTAAACTCGGCTCTGAGAACACATGCTGAGGCAAAAAAAGAATCAAAACGAGTTTTTTGGAATCTGTCCTGCTTTTGGCAAGATCTTCCGTTGTCTTGAGTTCTGAAGATGAGATTTCTACTGTACTCAACATGTTTCCTGCATGCACGACTCACACCTGGAAGCACTCAAGCATGAACAGGAGAAAAACACATGCAGTTCCATCTCTCTCCTGCTGCCTGAGAATTTAACTCTGTTGACCAGACAGGTGCGATTCACACATCGGCTGATCTAAAAGTCTAACTATGCTTTCACATTACCATTTTTGAAACTTTGTTGTTTGTCATTTTGCAATACACTGTAAGAGGTTAATTTCATTTTGTTATTTCACTTTGTTAATTCTCTTTATTAACTTAATTCACTTAATTAATCTTTTATCTAATCTATTTATTCAGCTCAAGTTTTAGTTAATTGTGCTGAATAATGTAGTTTTTTGTGCTGAATAATACAGCTATATTCCTGTTATTTTATGTTTATTACTACTTTCCTATTCTATTTATCAACAGTATTGCTGTTTGTTGTTATTTGTCTGTATTTTATCCTCAGTTTCTGTCAGTTATTTCCAACTGGGAATCCACCAAATTTCTGGGCCCTGGTTAATGTCCAGCAGTCAGGATTTTATGGATTATGAGGATTTTATGGATTATGAGGGCAATCTTCTGCACCTGCGGCACTTCCCCTGCCCCGCAGTTCATCAAGATATTTTTAGAGACCTAGTCGAATGGCTGTGAGACCACGTTTGGATCAGAGTCACATAAGTCTTTATGTTCTAAATGCAAGAAATCTCAGTCTCAGTCTCATATCTTTAACTGAGATATTAGCATCATCTGTGTCCTCTACGGAAATGAGCAGACGTCTTCTATTGTTGCAGTTACAGAGAATGATGTATGGATGATTCACTCTGATGATACAAATGCGTGTTTATACAAATGTCACAATACCATATTCTGATGTTCTGCTGGTCACTTACTTGTTATTTTCCTGTTCGTTTCAAAAACCTAAAATAAAAGAAATGTGTTCATGTTCATTTGCACCATTTTTAAAACATCAGTATCATCGCATGTTTTTAAATTACAATAACTTTGGTTCTATGTGACAGCAACACCAAACAAAGCTCGAGGTCTGACACCTTGAGCATCAACACAAACTGGGAGAGCTTCCATATAAGGAGTTGTTTCGCTGTATAAAGACAGTTTACTGTTTGTTGTGGTTCTAGCACTACACCAGGGTTTCAGATCCTGGCATCACCATTTTAGCTTGGGCAACCTGCCTCATTTATCACATTCTAGCATAAACTCTATCTGCATTCCTAAATATCTTCACTATGTTGAGCTCTTGATCCAGTTAACTGATCCATTTAATCATGTGTAGCTAATGGCTGACCCAGTGCTCTTCCTGCAAGCTGTACTCTTGGTTTTCAATGTTAAACTGTTGGTCGAAAGGATTGTTAGCTCCTTAATACATTTTTGTAAAAGCATGCATTGGTTTACAACCTTGATCTAGAGGTCCTTTAAATCTTTCAAAAGGTATTTATACAATCAACTTATTTTTAAAATGTTTTTAAAGGAAGTTTTCTGAACGTTATTTGCTACAAACCACACTAAAACTACATTTAAGCCAAAAATCATGAAGAAATCATTCATTTTAAGAGTGCAGAACCTGGTTTAACCAGGTCTAAAGTGGACAGCTGCATAAAATCAGCTCATTGTGACCCTTTCATTATGCATGTGTAATCACAGTCTACTCCATCTACATAAATAACGAAACTCACAAACTCGCATGCCTTCCATTTAACATAGTCATTTTGCAGCTATTTGTTTTGATTAGGTTTGATTTACTGGCCCTGAGCTCTATGTAAACACTCACACACTGAAGACATTTGTATTCATACAGATAGACTTGAGCATCGCAAGAGCATTGTACATTCCACACCTCGCTCTGGATGATGAGCTTTCATTACAGCCTGGCCACTACAGCCACAATGACACTTACAACAGCGCCTGCTCCGTGATCTTGGACCGTTTCCTTGACAACTGTGCATTTTATGGCACCGGTATTTGGATAGAGGAGTTAGACTTTTCTATGAGGGTAATTGATGCCAGGAAGTCAATCAACCCTTTTTCACACCATCCCCAGCGACGGCTGTTTTCAACCAGCCATGAAAAAGCTTTTCTCCCTCCTGGGAGATAACTAGTCCTTTAAAGAGCAGATTTGTTGTGCAGAGTAGGCTATTCTGTTCAGCCTCATCGGGTCCATACCCAGGCAAGAATCGGCCGAGTTTCGGGCCAGCACCAATGCAGAAAACGCACAGGGATTGGAAAACTATCTGGATCCCAATGAAGTGTGTCCCTGGGCTCTTGCTGTAAATGGGGACTCATAAAAAGGCTTTTGTTGCCAGTAAAACCGTGTGACAGATCAAGGCCGAAAGCCCTGACATGACTGGAACAACAAATCGAGACCCAGTCGCCTTGCGTTAGTCCAGAGAGTGGACACACTTTATTACGGTATTATTCACTATGGCTCTGAAGGGGGGAAGCGAGACAACCGTGCCAGTCGCTGCCATTTACAACCGCAGCAGCGTAGGCAGTGCAGCCGTGAGATAGCCGGGTGGTGGCTAAGCAGAGCGTGGAGGGGTGGAGGGACTTGGCCGGGCTGGATTGGATTAAGCTCCAAGCGGCCAAGCAGCCAGAAAGCCTGGGATGCAGAAGACCGCTGTCTGCTGTCCATCCTCGGTCAGTGGCACTAATTCTCCACGACATTGCCCAGCTGAACTTGGCTCTCCAAAGCAATGAATGGACCCGGATATTCACTCTGGATATCATGGTTCTAACACACATCAAGTCGGATCTCAGTGTTGCTATCTCACATGCCTGTAGTAAACGTAACGGAGAGAGACTTCACCAGAGGCCAAGTTCAATGTGTGGCTTGCTTTGCTGATGGTTTTTACTCACCGACTGCTCCGTTTCATCTCTGTTTGTTATGGTCAAACTTAATTACACGCCGCCACATGGAAATTTCCCATCAGCATCAACTAAATTAGCAATGTTCGACGCAAAGAAATTAAGTCGGGTGGTTGGGATGAAAGGCAAGTAAGAGGGACCAAAAAAATAATAAAATTTGCAAAGACACCACAGGGTACAACAGTAATCCTATCAAATAAGGGATGCGGCATAAATACCCTCCAATCCCATGTCAAACATAACCAATTACCCGCCTGATAAGGGTTCAGCAGCTCACAGTGACAGTGGCTATGTCTCCGTACTGATGAGGGACAGCCTGGGATATGCGGGAGGAATCTTTGGGCTCGAAATGAACAACTCTGACATCATTTGCATTAACATTTGCTCAGCACCGTCTGGTGAGAGATGCATTATAATAGTCCTAAGAAAATATACCTGTGGAATAATTTTCTTCTGTCCAATTTTAATGAGTTATTAGGCTTTCTAATTAGTGAAGGAATGGATATATTGCTTGCTATGTTCTCTTGTTGGAACAGATGGTATTTCAGAGCCTCCAACATGACAATTAAAACTACAGTGAGTTTTTGGGGTTGTAATTTATGACTGTCACACATGGTGCTAAAGTAATGAGCCCTTGAGATAAATGTTTCCTCTTGTTTCTGAGTTGAGTTACAGACTGTCCGTCTCTCTCCGCCAGCAAAGACAAGGGCAGAAGTTTATAAAACAATGGCAGCAGACCCTCAGGCCTCCACCAGGATGCTATCTGCTATCACAAATATTATTGTTCAAACGGATCATAAACAGTGGCGTGCGACTGCAGGGTCGTCTGGCCCATCAGCCGTAGCCCATATCCCCAGGCCGGCTGTGTATATCTGGCACAGAAGAGAAGCCGTAACAGTCGAGGTCTCTGTCCAGTCAGCGAGTTCACTCATTCATCATCAGGCTCAAGGTCACGGCCGGACCCAGCCAGCGTCAGCTGGGCGACACGGAGACCGGTGGGGAAAACATGCTCCTGATGTGCCTCTTGTGGAGGAAGGCAGACAGAGCTGGAGGGGGAAACAGTGCCGTAGATCTGTCAAAGCACGTCTGCTCTGAGGTCACACAAGTCTGGCTGTTCTCGGTTATCTGATACCTTTCCTGCTCCATGAGCAGCACAGGCCACTGCCCTGGCAGAGAGGGCACCATTATTAACCCATTATTAACCCACAATTAACCCACTATTAACCCATTATTAGCCATGCTTTTTCCTCATGATACTAAAGTTAGTTGTTGGACACACTAAAGTGGGTTCTCCACTGACTGGTTCCAGCTCGGTTCAGTTCTACTCTGCTCAGTTTGGTTTCAGACCTACAGTTTTTCACCACAACTCGTTGCTATAGCAACCAAACATTCTGAGCAGCAGCTCAAGCGGAGGCTCTAAGCTGAGGTAAGCAACCCGGCATCCTTACAATCACCAGCATGGATGAAATCAGAGGGGTTTTATTTTTTATCCTTGAATTGTGGCTGTTTGCCACAAAACTGAGACAATTGGCTTAAAGACAAGACTTAAAGAAGCAACATTAGGCTAAGACTAACGCTAATGCTAACGTTCAGTCAACAACACTGGCGTAACCATAACGACCACCAATCAGAGACCTCCAATATGTTCACGTCATCATTTAGTATCGGTTCAGTGCACTTGGAACCTCGGCCGAAGTGGTACCAAGAATGGTACCGGGTACCAGGAACCAGATTTTAGCGATGGAAAACAAAAAAAGCGAGTAAAGTTGAACCGAACCAAGCTGGTACCAGTCAGTGGAAAACCCCCATAAACAATTCCTTCGAGCATAGCGTTAACACATTATTGTTAAACTTTTGGGTGAAACTCCATAGATTAACAATAGGATTGGGATTATTTTTAGGTTTGGATTGAATGAAACAACATTTCATGTAAAGTTTAGTAGCAAATAACAGATATTTAGTTGAATATTAGTCAACAGTAAACTGTCCAGTCTTCTACTATATTAAGCTGTATTCATCCCGAGAAGTTTCCTTGTTTGCAATACCAAAACAGGGTGTTATTTTATATAAATTCTTTCTTTTTTGCCTCTCACTGAAACCAACGTTAATAAAAGAACTTTAAATTGATCATATTTGTAAGCAGTGAGGGAGATATTTTTTATATCACGATTTGATGAGAAGTTATTTGTGGCAAACCCATTGCCGCCCTGAAAGGAAGAAGGGTGTTTGAGTCAGGAGCAGGTTTGGCAGCAGACATTCCTTCTTTATTTCTTTTCCAACAATGTCACTGCTTTTAAGTGATATAAATAACTTCAATGCAAGCATTTGGACTTTAACAACACAGATTAGAAACTTCTCCTGTTCTTCTGTTTTTCAGCTACCTAAAGGTGCTGTGGTGTAAACAAGTGGTCAGAGGTTTCATCAGTGCACCCTGAACTCACTAATATCTCTGAATTGCATACACACATGTTTGTGTATGAATATGACTGTGTGTGGGTGTGTGCTCCACATAAAAAAAATTGAGACCACTGTGAAAATGTTCAGTTTCTCAGGTTTTATCTTTTATAGAAACAAATTTACCTTTGTTTTTACGAAATGTACAAATAAAAGTCTTATTCTTTAAAGCCTAGTTTTAAAGGAAATGACAAAACATCAGAATAAGAAAAATGATGCAGCGCTTACAGAAATCTCTTTTTCACTTGTAATGGCAATAATGAGCTTTGAGGAACTTCTAGTAGTGTTTCACCATCCAACTGGTCTCAGTGTGAGAGGAGAGAATCAATTAAACAAGATGTGATTCAGCTGATCACTAATCAGTCCCTCATAAAGCAGAAGGAGGTGTTTGTGGAGGAATTTAACAGACACTGGACTGGAAAGGCTGTTATACTCAAAATTGACGATTTAAAATTTAAAATACATTGCAGTGGTCTCATATTTTGTCCAGAGCTATATGTAATAAACAATATTTCATTATATATATGTATGCGATTCAGGTATTATCGTTAAACTGCATATATATATAACCTGGGGTGCAGACTCGGCTCCACGTTCTGTTGTGCACTGGTGTCTGTGTGCATTCCTGGTTGTGTGTTTAGGCCTCCCAGTTTATAGATATGCAATTTAGCAATAATACCTGAATCGCATATATATATATATATATATAATCCGCATTCAGTTCTGTTATATATATAACAGAACTGAATGCGGATTTTAGGGTTCATAGGTTTGTCATGATACTGTGGTTAAAATTGTTCACCCTCGCCCCCCACTTCGAAGCTTCTTTGAATAAAGGTACCTGCTACAGTGTTTTTTACAGGGAGATGGAACTGTCTCCTAGACATTGCTGCTGGTCACACCCCCTCCGGTGCCCATGGGTCAGATGGAGGGTAGGTGCAGCCAGGTACCACCGATCATCAAATAAAATAAATAAATAAAATACCCGGCCATGTCTGCTGTTGCTTTCTTTATCTCTCCTCTCTTATCAGCCCATACTGGCAGCCCCAGCTGGGTCTCATTGCAGGCCCTGACTGAAAGATGAGGGGGCGTGTTAAGCTGCTCCCACCTCTATTCACTTCCCATGGATACCGCTGAAGTCTCGGCAGTGCTCTCTTAAGCACGAGGTGGAGCTGTTGCTGCTATTGGTGGCTTCAAGACCACGGAGTGATGCTCTCAGCACTAGTTTCCAGATTGAGGGCAGTTGCACACACTGTTGTTGGACACATTATTTTGTTTCTGTAAGGAGAAATATTTGGTGACACATTACAATAAGACTCCCATTATAAAGGGTTTAGAAATAGTTTGTTAATTAGACTGTGGACAGTTTAGCATTTTTTTAATAAGCAGTTATAAACGAGTTATAACAGTTGTCATATACTGATGCAGGCACACTTTTTGGAAGATCTCAGAGTTTCTCACTTTCTCAGGCAGATTGTTGAATTGTCAGCTTTATTGGATCTTTTTTATCATGCTGTTACCATTAAAAACCCAGATCTCACCAAATATCAAACCTGCATCAATGTAGGACAACTGTTATAACTGGTTTATAAATGCTTCTTAATCATTTCTAAACTGTCTAGAACCTAATTAACAATCTGATCACAAATAATTTATAAACTTTTCATAAGAATAGTCGTATTGTAAAGTGATACCAAAACAGACTGCTGATACGGAATGTAATGTCTTATTTCATAAATATGTTAAATGTATGGTTACATTTTAATAAATAGAACAAAATAGCAACTCTAGGCTCAGGATGAAACAAATAATGTTTAATTTCTCATTTAAAGCAGTTGATTGGCTTGCATTGAATTTTCAGCAGTTATAGTATCACACAAACAAGGGCCGGGCCGATCATGCGTGGATGTTACGAGTGATATGGCACTGCACCTTTCCTGTAATTACCTTTAATAGCCGTTTTTTGAATTATGGCCTAGTTCTGCTAAGTGGACTAAACTGTGCTGTAGCTCTGTGCATTAGAACTAGTTACACAAGTGCTGTGTTAATCAAAACTTGTGACACTCAGTCCAAAGGTGAGGGGTGTTTGTGGGTGGTGGTGGTGGGGGGGGGGGGTGGAGGGGTTGCAGCGACGTCCCTTCTAGTTTCTAGTCGTTAATTGCCTTTAATAACACAGTCTGTTTATTATTTGAGCTCATCTGGAAAATTTCCCCTTTAATCGCTCCATTATGGACGTCAGCAGCTGCCCACACAAAACCGCCGCAGCCATCATTATCCGAAGTTATTGCCTAATTAATAAATGCCATGTCGCTGGGAGAATCTTTTTTAATTATCGAGATGAGTGAATGTCTTACTAGTGATGAAATGATAATTATCCCAGGGTTCTTTCGCCGCACCATCTCTATCTGTCTGTCCAGGGTTAATGGCATCTAAATGCATTACGTCCATCCCTGCCATTAACTTAGTATCATGTTTTCAGGCTGTATTTTTTTTTTCCTTTTTTTAATGGAACGCCCACAATAGCAGGGCAGACGCTCACCTCTTCTATTCGAGCAAGTGTCATACTGCCTGTCCTTACCTCAGACTCATGCTTTCATCAGCATGGGAGGTTAATAAGGGGGAGGTTTGTTTCATTAGCCTCTAGAGCGCGCGCACACACACACACACACACACACACACTCGCACAGACACACACCTCATTCCCTATATGAGCAGACCTTAGGACATCAAAGAGACTCGGAGTGCTTTGATCCGACCCACAGGAGGGAGGTGGGGAAGAGAATCACTATGATTACATCGTCCAACACCATCACACACACACAGTTTTTTCAGCCCTCATTTGATCAAGGATTTTTAGGTCATGAACACAGGTGGACCTCGTGCCCGCCTGAACTTTCTTCATTGCCTCTGATGTCTTTTAGATGGTTTGGTCGGTAAGACCTTATCTCTGAAGTCACAGGGCATATTTTACCCCTACCTGACCCCACAGGTGGCAAAACAGCCCACTTTTACTCGAAATTCTCAAAATAATAGGAGGAAGGAAAGAAAACCCTGAAAAGATAGTATTAACGGAAGCCTGAAAGAACCTTTGATTTCGTAAAAACTTACAGCAGGTTTGAAGAACATGACATCCATAACAATGAGGAGAGTCCAAACTTTCATAGTAACTGTGTTAACATTGTATTTGCACACATTTGTACTGTTGCTACATTTATATTGTCTTATTTAATGAGGAAAAACACTGCTGTAATCAACTGCTGTTATCCTGGTGGATCATTGTTTGGTGTCACTGTGTACTGTCAAGATGATTGAAAAGACAATAAACTTCTTCACTACAAGTCAAGTGTTTTTGCCCAACTAGGTTTTTTTTTGTATGTTACTTACTTACTAAAATAGACTCAATATACTTTTCTAATAATTTTACAGAATGTTCACTATAAATATTTTTAATTCAGTATTACCGTCTATAAAAAGCCGCTTATTATAATTCTAATTATATAATGAATCTTCAGACAACTGTTAGGTATTTCATTACTTTTATAAAGACAGAAAAGCTTCCAATTGAATATTTCAAAGATTTCAAAGAGAGCCTCCACATTTACAAGATTGAGATGAACACGGCTAGATTATTTAATTTCTCTAATATCATTAATGGGAACATTAACACTACTCATGCTCTTAGGTTAACAAATCAGTTGCCCCTAGATTTTCCGCTAAAAAGTAAAAAGTTTATAATGTTTTTCCATTGCAAAATTTAATCTATCAGACAAAGCATTCATGCAGTCGAGTGGCGACACATCTATTATCAACACACAAAAATATGGCCTTCACATCCGAATTTACTGCAACTGATGGCGCAACTCTTGATGAAATATTGTTGCATCTTTAACCATCCACTTGCACACTCGACATTCTGCCCATTTAAACTCGTTTTCAGTTGCAATCAAGGTTTTTCAAATTGTGAAGGACTCTCCTTCAGGGATGTTTGCTGCATCACTAAAGACTGCTGTTACAAAAGCTCTCCTGAAAAAGAAGAACCGGTCTTTGACATTGTCAGTCATACGATTTCACTAGACAGATTGATACAATCAATAAAGTTCAATAAAATGTTTAAATAAATGCTGAACTTAACTGCAGCATTCTGTAGTAACTAGAGATGATTAATAGAAAAGCGATTCTAAATAAGGCATGAAAATAGTGCAGGCAAGTAATAGCATGTATTATTTTTTGTGCATTTACAGGATACAGATGTTTTTACCTTCCCCATATTTCAAATCTGATAGAAGTCAGTGTGTAACATTTAATTAATTTGAGGTTTAAAGTTGGAATTGAAGATCATCCCTAAATTGCTAGACATGGGTTTAATAATATGTGCAAATGTTCAAGGCCTGCTTTGCGTGAGCTGTATTCCTTTGTGGGCCACTAAATAAAATCTTTGTTTTGTCAGTGTTAAGCTGAAGACAGTTTTTTAGGACATCCAATTTCTCACATCATTAATACAGAGTGGATCAACTGATGCCTTAATCATATGGGTTGTATCCAGAGACAGAGCCGTAAATTATCAGAATAACAAGAAAGGTTAATGACAGTTCACCAGAATAGATGTCTATGAAGCAGCATATATAGAGGAAATGAAATTGGACCCAAAATTAAGCCTTGAGGTACCCCATGTGTGAGCAGGGAGCATGAGGAAACTTCTTTACCAGCAGCAATTGCAACCACTCTATTAGATAAATACCATGATAGTGCAGTCTCTGATACCCACTGTTTAAATCTACTCATCATGATGTATGATTAATAGTGTCAAGAGCAGTACTTAAATCTAAGAGGATTAAACCCAGGATATTCCACAGCATTCACATTAATTAAAACATCATACATAGCCCTGAGGAATACTGTGTCTCTACTGTGTTTATTTCTGGACTTTTGGTTCGCTCTGATCAAGGCCCTTTTGTAGTTTTTACTGTATTTTCTCATTTTTAAAAAGCCAGAAACCATACCAATGACCAAAAAGCTATTCAGAATAGATAAATAATGTGGTCTTCAACACAGCTACCTCTTTGAGCAGTACTCTCATGCTCTGAAATAGGGTTAAAAGGCACTTTCTACATTTTGCACCTCATTGTAAGAATGGTGATACACAATGGAAATCTTGATTTTGTAAACTTTACAGGCAAAAACATTAAAGAAATCCAACAGTAGCACTAGAAACCTCATTCTGTGATACAATGTCATATATAATTAATATAGTTTTAAACAAATGCTATCACCATCACTAAGCTGTGAGAAATATGACATCCTGGCAGTCTTAACGGCTGCATTTTTAGACATTAAAAGATCCTTTAAGAGTCGAAGATGCACAGTCAGTTTAGTAGCTTTCCACATTCTCTCAGCCCTTCTGTTTTCTTCTAAGCACACTGATCTCTTCACTAATCCAGGGGGATCATCTATGTTCTGCCCCTGAATTAGTTCAAAACAGAATCTAAAATTGAAACACAACTTGAACTGAATTCATCTATCAGCTTCGGAGGCTAAAGCAAGAGGGAGAAAAGGCAGAAGAAATGTAGTGGCAGCATCTGCATTTAAAATTCACAAAGGAATACAATACAATACAACATTTTTAATGGCAGATCAGACTTCAACTCAAAAAATTATATATACAGATATGTGTAAAAGCACTAGAACACTCCTGTTATTTAGGGTTTGGGCCCCTTACTCCAGTGAAAGTCAATCTTAATGCTTCAGCAGACCAAGTCATTTTGAGCTTTTCTATTCCAGCAGGACTGTGTCCCAGAGCACAAAGCGAGCTCCATAAAGACCTGCTGGAGGAGTTCAGTGTGG
>JBBJLR010000007.1:719257-730697 GCA_037577145.1 Brachypetersius gabonensis | reverse complement strand
ACTTCTGAGAGTCGGCTTCTCTTACAAGCAGAGGGGAAGCACGGTGGAGAGGAGAGCCGGCAGGAAAGAGGAGTTAGTGACATGAGTGGCACGTTCGCTGGCGGCTGATTTCCTTCCTCTCCCTCTCTCTTTCTCTCTCTTCCATCCAGGAGTTAACCGACGACTCAAGCTCACATTCGGTGAGTCTGTCACTCCTGACGAGGACGAAGGCAGAGAGAGAGACTGTACTGATTGAGTGCGAAAACTATCTGAGTTCCCTTTCGGAGAGAAGGTCCTCCGGGGAAACACAGAGATTGTTCTGTTTCAGAGGAGATTCAGAGTAGTGGTGACTTGTTTTGAGTTGGACTTTTGTGCTTTTTGATTTGAAAAAAGACTGTCTCTTTGGAACTTGGCTACTGCTGCTGTGTCTTTCTCCCTCAGCCAGACATGACAATATGACAATAAAACTTGAAACTTGATGATCACCTATCCTTCTCTGACCACATCATATCTATCTCTTGGTCATGCTCTTTTGCTTTATAAAACATCATGAAAATCAGGCCATACCTGACACATGCGTCCCAACTTCTAGTACAGGCCATGGTTATCTCTCGACTTGATTACTGCAACGCCCTCCGAGTGGCATAGAACCCTTACAGCTGGTTCAGGCTGGTTTTCAACCAAGCCCAATGGTCGCATGTCACCCCACTGCAGAGTGACCTACACTGGCTGCCCATGGCTCCCCGAATTAAGTTTGAGTCACTAACTCTTGCCTACAGAGTGATGCCTGGGTCTGCATAGAGCTACCTTAACCCTATCATTCAGATTTATATTCCTACTTGCTCCCTCCACTTCTCCAAGGAACATTGTCTGCTCTGCCATCCCTACACACAAGGTAAACCCAGTCCAGACGGGGCTCTTTTGTGGTTCCCTACTAGAGGAATGAGCTGCTCTAGAGCTTTCCTCTGATTCTCACACTGTACTGAACTGTCCTGGACAAAGGCATCTCCCAAATGAATCTAATGAAATGTGATGATCTGAAACACCACAAAAGCAGTTGTTGTGGCTCTGTAATCTCCCACTTTATACTAGGGTAAAAACCGTATATTTATTTAGAGATTTTTAATGTTAAAGCTGTTTTTATGCAGAAGTCCCCCAATTAACGCAGAAACTGCAAATATCCTTTGCCTTTTTTTGCCACCTCACCGTGGTGTCCCAATACTTTTGTCCCACAACCTTCTGAGTTCTCAGCAGGGAGAGCATTCAGACACTTCAAAGTTCACAGTTCTAGGGTATACTAGGGTAAATACTGTATATTTATTCAGATATTTTTAATGTTAAAGCTATGTGTGCTGTTTATTGTGTTAGTTATTTAACATAAAACTTCAATTCACACAAAGAAGATAACAATCACAATACAGATGAATTTAGAAAGCATAGATAATGAAGACGCAGAAAAAATCTACCTGTAAATATAGTAACAGCTGTGTTTTCAAACACAGTGCTCAGGAAGCAGCACAGATGAGCACAGAAGTACAGATGGGGCAGATAACAGCAGTGTCTGAGCAGCTTTAACCTGTTCTCCAAACTACTCAGACTCCTTAAAAGATCCACCATTACCACTAGCCTAAATACATACAGTACTGTGCAAAACTCTTAAGCCACTCTTCATTTCTTCATATTTTGTTTGCAAAGAGCCACAGCCAGAATCTTGTCCGTATAAATCATTCATGCAGAGTAATGAGCATCTAACTGAAGTCCTGAACCAGTGAAGAACCAGGAGCAGAGGATTCCAGATGATCAGGCGGTGATCAGTATACTGGTGGTGCTGAATGCTGAGTGGGCGGAGCTCCTTTATCTAGGCTCCTTGTATCTTTAGGCACTTTGCAGCCTGTCAGTAAAGCATTTGTTCCTCTTTCTTTAATTTTAATCAACTCAATGTCAAATAAAAGACAGCTTGAAAGGTGTTTTTGCAGGACTGTATGACCTATAATTACTCCTACACACACAAACTAATCTTTTAGTTTAAAAATGCACAGTTTTATTAAGAAATAGCCTATACAGCAATCCTCCAGTTTTACGTTGATCAGGAGTCACGGATACAGTTACACGCAGAATTTTTTGAGAACCATACTCATAATTTTAAGTGGAAATCCCCAAAATAACACGGAAACTGCAAATATCCTCCACCTTTTTTTGCTTTTTATGTGACAATAAATATATTTTTTCTGGATGTTTTCATACAAGGGGACCCGTTCACCTCGCCGTGGTGTCCCAATACTTTTGTCCCACATATTTCCGAATTGCATATCTCTGCGAGGAAAGCATTCAGACACTTCAAACTGCACAGTTCGGTAGATCTCCAGGAGACCTTTCCAACGAGCCCTAGTTGTATTTTTAGCCCGAGTAGAGCGGGGGGGGGTACTGTAACTGTGTATATCACTGCTATCACTGACAAATACACACGTGTAAATGTTTTTTTTTTCTTAAAATACACATAATAAACCTGTATCTGTTTCTCTCTTGCAAGATAAAAAAAATGCTTGTGTCTTTCTAGTTTGTCATCTTACACTGGCTTGCACAGAATATAAAGTTTTGAAAGTATTACTCTTTATCCAAAGTAAATCGTTAGTATAGATACATTTACATTTGCAGCATTGTTTTCTGGATTTATCTGTCTGATGGCTAAACACAGCCTTGCCACTAGTATAAAGAAAAGAATGGCAGGCAGGATACTGGAGTGACTGTGCAGAGATTTATTTCGAGTGTTATTTGTGTATTGACCTACCCATCACAAATCATGTAAGACTGAAGCTGGGGATGGCAAGACTGTGTTTTGCTTGGAGTGGCAAAATGTCACAGGCTGGTTCTGCTGGAAACCAACACACACACATTCCCTTTGTGTCAGTGTACAACTTTCTGAAGGTGATGGGGATTCACCAAGTCACATCTTTGACATTTAAACGTTTTTAACCCTTAGAACCCTAAGGGTATTTCCCCTTGTTCTTTTCTAATGTCTTAAACAATGTGTAAGGTACAAGTGTATTGTTGTAAGGCCTGGCTCAGGAGGAGAAGGAGAGTGGCAAGCAGGTCCTAGGGGACATCCCAATCCTGAACCTCAATCCGGGACTTCCACCAGACCAATCAGACGGAGATCGGCCTCGCCTGAATACTAGGGGGCAGGGACTATATATAGACAGTGCTTACAAGTACACAGTGCGAAGTATACTAGCCCTGTTAGATACCAAGCCATCTGTTCTTGTGTTGCGATACCGTTTACCGACCCGTTTTTCTGCCTTTGGACTAGCCCTTTGCTCTACGGACCCTGACTTCTTGGATTATCTGGTTTTGACCTTTTTGCTCTGGACTTTCATTGCTTTCTCTTTTTTGCCCTGTGGATTTTGGTTTGTTAATAAAATTCTATGTTTTGGTACTCTGCATTTGGATCCTTTCACGTTTTCATCACAATTGTATAGGTTTTTCATCTCGCCCTAGGCAATTTGATAAAAATATTATTTTTGTTATTTAATAAACTATTTAGACACAACTGATAAAATTAACGTGTAGAACTTTCTCTCTGTTTTACTTAAAATTCCACAGGCAAACATACTGCATTTTTTTTATTTATACACACATTAGTATTATAAAAAAATATTTGTCTGTCTGCTCACACACACACTTACACACACACACACACACACTTACACACACACACACACTTACACACACCCCTTCTACCCACCACCATACTCAACCCACATTTTATTAGTTTTTAAAGGGTTAACTCAAGCAAATACTTATTTTATCTTTCACATCACTTTTGCATTCAATGCAATTAACTCCAGCCATTCACAACTAACTCGACCTGGTCAACTTGACCTTTCACATATTACAATTATTAAAGGTTTAGTAATTTGAATAATACAGTGAGCTTATTTTAAAAAGTATTTTAATGACAAATTGCAAGTAACAAATACTTTAAAAGAGATTTTCCCAGAAATCCCCCTCCCAGAATTTTTACCACTAAGATTTACCACTCAAGTGTCAATCAAGCGGTCTAAGACCTCTTGCCCCACCCCCTTACTTTACAACCCAGCAAAAAATCACATGCTCTCCTTTATCAGTATTTAATATGATGCCATGCTATCCCAAATCATGACCGTTTTAAAAAGAATTATACATCCTTTAGTGGTAATGACAGCTAATTTGATTCTGTTTTGCAGCTGTTTTTTCTTTAAAGAATTGAACATTGAGTTCAGTATTTATATCTGGATAACAGGCATAGCAATTAGCGAAGGCAGCTTTAATCTCCCCGACGTCCAACTACATTAAATTCGGATAGTGATGTCAACTACTTCTGCACAGCCTAGATTACATGCAGCAAACACATCATTCATCCTCAGCAAAGAGCATCAAAAACAGCCACAAATAATCACGAATCAAAGGGCTTGATGGAGAAGATCTGCTGTGGGGGCAGGGACAGGACTACAAATCTTTGAACCCCTTAAGAAAAGCTTTCAAATCAACATACAACAATATTAATTAAAATGGCCTCTATTATCCTTGACATTTTTATGGGCTCTGGGCCACAGCGGTTCAGGGTTTTCTTCCAGTCATGCTGCCCTTTGGATTAGGACTATTTTATATTCGTATTTTTAAGTAACACTAAAGAATTCCTCGAATGTTTTGTAATATTAAACACTTCATCTGGTTAAAATGTTCAGAACAAATGAAATATTCGGTAGTTACAGACCCTTCAGTGAGCATATGTCCAGACAAAGAGGAGACAGGGGAGATTAGTGCCAGCCTGGGAGAGTGCAGTCTGCAGAGATGGGGGCCAAGACTGATTCAAGCACACTTCAGGAGCTCTGGAGCCACCAGCAACACCAGCAAGGAGTTCAAGAAGCTGGAGCCAACTGTGTCTTAGTTGGAAAAAAAAAGGATGAGCACTTGGATGTAAGTATAAAAAGAGTTTGGTGGCATCTGCTTGGCCCAGGCCTGATGAAGCTCCTCAGGCAAGTGCATATGGACACACTGTCTTGGGGGCCACTGGCAGGCGTCTTCCAAGTGGTGCCAGACAGGCATCTTCATGGCCAAGCAATCACACCCTCAGCCATTTCTGTCAGATGTTCATACTTCCGACAGGCCATTTTCTGTGTAGTGCGATCCAATTTTAACCAATTCAATTTTACATATATTTAGAGGAGACTTATATGGGACGAGTGATTGCCAAGGGAAACCGAACTTTTTTTAAAAAGCATTTTAGTGACAAATTCCAAGTAACAAATACATTAAAAGAGATTTTCCCAGAAATCCCCCTCCCAAAAATTTTACCACTGAGATTCCCAGGGGCTCTCAAGTGTCAATCAAGCGGTCTAAGACCCACCCCCTTATTTTACAACCCAGTAAAAATTCACATGGCTCTCCTTTACCAGTATTTAATATGAAGTTAAATACCCAAATCACGACTTATACGCTCACAAACTTTAGTGGTAATAACAAATAGTTTGATTCTGTTTACTTAATAAATATTCTGTAATTTTTTTAAGAATTGAACAATCAAGTTGAGTTTTTATGATCACGAGGAAGAACCAAGACTCAAAAGAGAAATAATCCCTAACAAAAGGTAGAAGAACCACTGAAAGGTACCAAGACTCAAAGCTGCCTACAAAACTTCCTAAGAAACTCTGAGCGAACCCCAGATAAAACTAAACATCAGAGAATGAACTGACAACATGTAAATTTGTGTAATTTAGAACTTGTCCCAGTTTACCTTGGATCTCTTTGTTGCCATTGCATTTTTTATTTTGAGTTATAATTTTATAATGAGTTTACAAAATGCTCAAAAGTGTCAGATTCTAGGAAATGCATCTGACTGCAGCAATTAATTGTTCATAGCATGTAGGAGAATTCCTGTAGTTCCAAATGTGACAGGTTTAGCACTGAACTGATTAAAAAACACAGACAGAACAATATTCCACAGATATCCAGCACACAGCACCTCAAATTAGGTCTTATATGCTTTAAAATTTACTGAACTAGTCTTGTTTTGCACAGCATACAGGAAACACATTTCATAAATAAATTGGACATGCTCTGAGATATCATTACTGGAGAGAATAATCCAGTTTTTAGTCCTGGGTTTTGTCATCAGTGGTCACCATCTGTAACATCAACAGTTTAATTAACTACCAATGATTTAAATCTAAACTTTCGGAAACTGGAATTTTAGGGTGTAGAGTTGAAAACCTCTAGTATTCGAGTCATGAATGCAAGAGGATGTATTTTTCCAGCTCAAAAGAAATAAAAATAGCGGTTCTGGGTCCAAGACATGGTAGGCAAGAATAGCACAGGAGCAGATAGATACCCCCCCACCCCAAATCCCCACTCTCACATTCAAACTGTCTCCCTGATCAGACAGAGGTGTATAATTATGCTTGGTTGTGAGTGACTCAATGACAGCAGGGGGGGTTTTTTCAGTCTGGATTTGGGTGCCATGTATGTGACAAGGGCCACGTGACTGCTGCTCTTTTGTCAGCCACCAGTGTCTGTCTGTCAGTGACATACACACTCATTCAAATCCTTGCATTCTTACCTTGAGGCACTCGTCATATATGCTGACAGGCCCTCTCCTGCTACTGTACCTGTAACACGTCTAGCTCAGCTTATAAGCTTTACCTGAGAAGGTATGCATTAGTGTAGTATAGAGGTACTACTGAGTTACCCTTGAGCTAGATACCATCGCCACACACTGCTCTCTGGACACTCACTTCGCTGAATGGGTTAAACGTAGAGAAGAATTTTACATGCCTGTTCACATGTAACAAAAATAGCCACTTTACTTTTTATTTTACATTCTACTGAACTGTCGATGTCAATTTTATTGCCGAGTTTTTTGTCCCGATCCAGCCCTGGATAATACTATCTTTCGCAGAGAGAGAAAGAAAGAAAGTGCAAGTGTGACTGAATCTCTTCTGTTTGAAGCCCCACTTTCCCCGTCTCTGCTCCCTCCGTCTCTCTCCTCTTCTTGACTTTCGCACGATAACCGCAACGTACGAAATGTGCACTCGTTCACTAAGTAGGGCACGGTAAAAGAAACTCGCAGTGCATGATGGTAGATGTGTATGAATGTAGTGTACAGTGTCTGGACGTCGCGCGGCGATGCTGTAGAGCACTAACTAGTGGGTGAAACTAACGGTTGAAATTTCGGACACCACTACAAAAAGGCTGACTCACTATATAGTGCCCTATATAGTGAACGAATGCACTTTTTGGACACAGCTCAGGACAAAATGGTGAGCAAACGTTTCCCCCAATCAAATAAACGGCACTGACATAAGACTTACAACCCCTAGAACAATAAAGAAGAACACAAGAGGTAAATATTATAGTGGTGGGGGGGGGCATGGCAAGGAGCATAGGGGAGCCACAATAAAAGCCAATGATGTCACTACACATAAACAGAAGCACATAGTCTGACAATGCACAGAATGACCAGCAGGGCAGTCAAAAAGTCCCAGTCCAGCAAAGACAACTGACACTCAGCCCCTGTAATATTCAATTATGGTTTAGTCCTAGAGTGTTGGGACCTGAGCTGCACCAGTGAGGGAGGTCTCTAAAGACAGGGCTGGGTTGGAAAACACTACAATAATTGATCTTCATTGTGGATTTAATTCAGTTTGGGATTCTCTAGGGAAAGGACATGGGAAAGACTCTCAGAAGCCGCTGTTCAGCAATCCCACATGCCACCACAAAAGGTTAAGCTGGAAGAGCAGGTGCTCTCAAGCCGTTTTGTAAATTTGCTACGTGCTCTCCACTCACCAGAGCAGATCAGAAGGACCCTTCATTTCCTTCCCCTCGCTCCATTAAGTGGAGAGAAGGAAGCTGTGACTTCCACTTGGGGCTGGATTTGATTACAGCGCTCCATTAGCAGCTCTCTGTGCAGCCGGGAGAAGAGACAGGAAAGGGTGCCTGATGCAGATTAGCCAAGAGACCCTTGCATTCGCACCTAATTTTATGCACCGCTTGAGGACCAAAGACTTGTTAGATTTAATTGTTAAGTGATTGTGGGTTCGTTTAGACAGATGTTAGCGTTGACCTTAATGGTTGTATTATTTTAAGACCGTGAGAGAGAGGAGACGAGAAAAAGAAAAACACAGATACTGTCTTCCGATTCATTAAAGCACAATAAACACTTAGTAAGAATATCATTATGCTTGTCAAGGACCATGCTTGTCCTCATCAAAAGATAAGTGAATTACACTAATGCCCTTTGCATTTGTACAAGTGTAGGTTGTTTGTCAGAGTTATCGTTTTCTAAGCTCTCTCCCTCCCTCTATTTCGTCCTCTCAACTCAAGGCCTTATCCAGCTGCATTTGTAAGAAGACCCCCCCCCCCCATTGTTTTCAATCCTACTCCCAGTATACCTTTTGTTTTTGAAGGTGTCAAACTTTATATGTCTTTCCTTTTTTCTCATTTCTCTTTCCGTCTGTTTTCTCTTCAGGTCTGATCCTTCCATATGTATATATTATCATAAACAGAGGGTATATGCACGGCAGGTTGATGTTTTTAAGAGGGCAACATTACCATTTCAGAGCTCGTATGTCTGTCTGTCTCTGTGTGTGTGTGTGTGTGTGTGTGTGTGTGTGTGTGTGTGTGGCACATTGGTGTGTAGGGAGAGAGGAAGCACTACAAAGAGAATATGGCAGCAGCAGGCAGAACCCAGTGCTGTCAGCTCTGATAACACCCTGCTGATGAGAGGGGGAGGGAGCAGACACCTCCTCTTCCTCCAACAGGCCTAATTTTGAAGCTCCCTCCCCATCATACAGCAATACTCTTCACCCGCAGATCTGGAGAGAAGCAGCTCCGGCTATTCTTTTTCCACTCTAACACACATAACAGAGGTCATCAGCTGATTAGGCTTTAAATGCAGGGATATCTCTGAGCATTAAGAGGCGATGAGCATCATCCCGCTTTGAGGGGAGTGAATACTTTCAATGGAAATTTAATGGAGAAGAAAAGAATTACTTCGTTATGTGCTTTTAGAAATTAGGAGGGTCAGGAATGGGTTTCCTATCTACCTGCATAGTTAACATTTTGCCGGCATGATATTTTGTTACAAAATCATCAATAAATAAAAATAAATTGAAAACAATTGCAATGATTATCACTGATCTCAGTCTTCAAAAGATATTTTTGTAATATCTATCCCAGGGACCACATGAGTAGACCACGCCCCTGTTCTAAAAGTAGTTTTATCCTGTTGCCATTCTTCACATTTGCATTTATATAGATTTATATAGACAATATCTTGAAAAAAGCATTCAAAACATGGTAAACTCTGTTCTAGTGCATCAGACTGGGACCCTTCGTATGGCTCAGTACCCGTGAAGTAGCTCTCAGTTTCAAAAAGGTTGGCGACCCTTGATCGATACCAATCAACCAAATCGTTAAAATGTACATTAGCCTTTGACAAGTTCCAGTGTAAGAATAAATGCCAGTAACATTAATGCAGTAAACAGTAATTTTATATTCGGGTTTTGCTTCATCAGTTCTTTATTAGATTACATCCGAGGTGCTGATGATGGACTTTCCCAAAGCCATGCAATGACTAGAGGCAACAACGAGAAATCTGGAACCAAACCTGTGCTGTAAGTACAGAACACAATGTAATACAATAGAAAACATGTAGGAAACGGCAGCACCACTTAGTTCAGCTGAGATCGCTTCAGGGCAAAGAAAGAAAATTCAAAAGAGAACAAATTAAATTTTGTGAGTATTGCATTATATATGAGAAATACCTTGTGTGTGTTTATAGTTGCAGTTCCACACTTTACAGATGGAAAATCATGCAAAACAACGAGGAAAAACGATAACAATGGTATTTTATTATATTCTCCATTGTTAGACGAAACGTTTTTTGAGTAATAATTTACAGCAATGTTAAATGCCTGAAAACATTTTTGTGCTATTTTTGCATTAACAGCATATACATGTTTTTGTGCTAAGAATTCTTTACCATTTTTTTGACAAAATTGGGTCTTAAAAAATAGTGGTACTTAATAATCAAGAAACGTTAATGTGTGTAACATTACATAACTAGGGCGTAGCTCTTGGCTTTCAGGATAACTGTACCTAACAGGTTTGTGTTGAACAAGTGAAATGTATGTTGGAACGAGGCACTGATTCAAGTTACAGTTTTGTTGACCAGAGTTTCTCAGTCCTGCTTGTGGTGGCTCACAGCGTCACAGGTCTTTGCCCCAACATGCCTAATATGCACATGATTATTGACATTGATCATCTAATCTGTTGATGATGCAGATTAGGTGTGTTAGGTCGAGGAGTGATTGAACTGTGTAGTACTGTGAGTCGCTGGCAAGAAACTTTCCTCAGTGTATTATAAAATTCTGATGATTTTCTGAATAGTGATGAGGAATAACTTTCTTTTCCTATCGAATCTTGGTCTTGTACTATACCTGACACAATTAAGCATCAAATGTCCTAATTGTCCTATACCAAATAAAAGACTAAAAAATGCAGTACAGTGATCTGATCTGTGCAGGAGTTAGGAACTAAGAGTTCTCCACTCTGGTGTAGTGGGTGGTGATTAGATGAGTGTCACACAGAGTGGATAAAAAGTACGGCTGCATCCGAAATCGCATACTACTCGAGTAGGTACTACATTTGAGTTAGAACGTACTGCTCTACCGTTAAAACAGTAGGTTCTATACTGTATGAATGAGGGCAGTATGAATGGAATTCGGACGCACTACATCCGCTGTGTTGGTTTCGTCACGTGTCGTGTGTCGTCACAACAGCGCGTTATTTTTTACCTTTACAGAGGGCATTTTCTCACAAGTGTAGTTTAACCACAATGAACGTGTAATTTAACGTCTTCCTTAAGGTACTTACACTTGAAAAGAGCCGCATCTCTGTTTTCCGCCATTATTTTATATGCCGCCGCCTCTCCCGCTGCCCTATGGGATAGTGCAGTGTCCAGCGCCTCTCTACTACAGAATTCGTCTGGAAGCAGTAGGTCATCCGGGTTCTTCTCGCCTACTGTTTTTCCAATACTATGAATTCAGACACACTACTCGCCTCGCATACTGTTTTCACACTATATAGTAGGAAAGTATGCGATTTCGGATGCAGTCTATGTCTCCATACCTTCCTAAAAATAAAGCTAAAGAAAAGGACTAATTGCCTAATGACATAAAAGAAACACTTTTATTTCCCAAAACCCAATATTGTAAGTGAGGTCTGTGTAGAGAATAGGGCATTAACACAAAAGTCGACTAGTCATGTGTCTTCTCCTCTCTCTGCCCTCGCTTGTGTACACAATGCAATCTCTGCCTCTGATTATACTGACATGCGTTCCTGGGTTTAACACAAACAGCACGGAGACCTGCAGAACCTGCAAGTCGGTGTTAAAGTACAGTAACAGAACCGGCGCTCTGCATCT
>JBBJLR010000007.1:548479-565297 GCA_037577145.1 Brachypetersius gabonensis | reverse complement strand
TATATATATATTGGATGACATATATAGCTTTATATAATGAGTATATTGCTAACTGTATGTAAATCATGAATTGTGTGTGTATATATATATAAAGCCATTTATCAGAGCAGAACTACAGCAAACCCAAATAAGCAAATAAACAATCCATTGTTGTGTATTAGCTGTTTCCAGACCTCTCCTCAGGGTCTAGTATTTTCACTTATCATCCAATACCTGTTTTATCTAATCAGTGCTTCATTGAGTTGGATCAGGTGCTGCTGATGGACTTTTAACTGTCCATGCGATGTCTGGAGAGCCCTGGGGCCAAGCTTATACTCTTCTAAACAACTTATTCTGCATGTTAATAACAGCAAATTCTTGTTTGCTTGTGTTTATTCTTACGTCAAGTAATGACTTTAAGTGGGAACACCCAGCTGAAAGACCCTTTTCATGACTGAAGACTTTTGTGCAGTTCTGTGTCTGAGCGATGTTGATCTCTGCCTGCCTTTATCGCAGGCCTGATCATAATCAGCCGGGGTGGTGCTCCGTGATCAGCTGTAAGGTGATCCAGCAACGCCCCAGGAAGCGTTTAGTTCAGCCGTAAAGGCTGCTTAATAACAGAGCCCTGTGTGAGAACACCGGCTTCACTGACGCTCCAACTCGTTTCTCTTTCGCGCCTGGCTCACGTTATGTGGGTTTGAGCAAGCAGCACAAATAATGTGCATTTATTGTGTGCAATAGATGCAGTTCTATGCACCTTTTGAATCCTTAGGATGTGGATATCTGTCGTTTTCCAACCATGTTTACCTGTTTGGCACTCCTGATTAATTAAAGATATCGTTCACCATATCGTACATCATTGTATATTGTCTGAATATTCTCTCTAAGGATCTATTCTAAGGATCTTTAAGACAACCTTTTCAACATTAAGGCCCACCTGTCTATCACAGCATGTTGCCAAGGCTCACTTGGTCACATTAGATATTAAATAACCAGTTGTGGATCGATGGCCTGTCTCAATTTTAGATTTGCAGCCCAATCAAAAGCCTTTGGTTTGCAGCCCAGTGGTTGAGAAAGCCGGCTTTAAGAGAACTTCTCCTAGCTATTATAGAGCCAGTTTGTGCGATCCTGCATTTCTGCATGAACATAAGTCCACATCCCCTACAGAGAACACATTCAAATGTAATTTTCTGCACATTTTAGGGCCAAAATGTGAAATTTAGCAAAGAAATTGTAACTGCTTCAAAATTGTACAAAACTGTATTCCCTATAGAGGATGTGTATTTGTATTTTCTTACTGATTGTCAGTAAATAAATTACATTACTGTTGTGTGACTTCTTTCTGTTTATTTAGGAAAATTGATGACATAAAAATGGCGCTCCTATTGCTGGCCTGTGTGCTGTGTCCATACGTGACAATGGTGAGCGGTGGTCAGGCCGGAGAGTCCAGCCCCTGCTCTGGAGGGCGCTGTAGAGCATCACGCCAATACACCCCAGCAGTACACAGCAAAGCAGCACCATCAGCACCAAACCTCCATCCTGCACTCCTGAACTCTCCTCCGGCCGATCTGTGGGAAGCTCGTCCGGCCGCCCAGGCTCAGCATCCACGAGAAACCATGAGGACACGCGTGGCTGAGGCGCCCGGGACTGGGTGTACTGGTCCAGACTGTGTCACCGTTCCCTTTAACAACGACACCAGAGACTGCAGAGGGCTGGAGTGCAGGCTGCCTCTGAGGATAAGGCCGAAACCCAAAGCGAGGCCATGCCTGGCGGACGGCTGCACCTCTGAAGGAGCTCCCGCCGGCCAGCCTGCTCTGGTCCATGTGCCGGACAGAGCGGCTCAGTTTCTCGCAGAACTTCCGGACATGGGATACCCCGCAGCGGAGCTGGGAGGACCTGCACTGGGAGTGCAGCTCACATGCGACATCAAACCAGGTGAAGAGAAACCGTTTCCAGCTGTCGTAGGTCTGGCTTTCCCAAACAAGCCTGTAGTTTGTTGCTTTCCCCAATTATGGGGTCTGCTTGCACTCAGTTTGCATCCAAATACAATTTCTAACGGCACTTTTCCACTGGCACAAGGAACAGAGTGTTGCTTTTCCATTACAAATAAATCAAGCCGTCCCCGAGCTGCTCGACGGCAGGGCTAAAAGTGGGCCGGAGCAGAGTTGACTGCACCACTCAATCAATCAGGAAGTCAAGTCAAGTAGATTTTATTGTCACTTCTACCATATACACAGTACATAGTAAAAATTAAACAACGTTCCTCCAGGACCAGCAACACAAGAGCAGAACAGAACAGAACAAGAGCAACAACACCCCTAAACGAGGACAAGACAATGTGTAGTGCAAATGACAGTGGCTACACTGAGGATAAGTAAAGGTCATCACAACCTGGAAAGAGGCCATGGTTTTTTACTAGTTGTGCAAAAAGTTATAAAGATAAAAACTGGGAAGTTGACAAAGTTCCAGCTCGACTGTCTGTTTGGGCTGAAGATAAATTTCATCTCGACCTCCGTGAGATCCAGGGCGTAACGAACAAGCTGGGTTAGGAATTTGTCACACAGTTAAAGAAAGACAAGAAAACCTCAAACAAGACTATACATAATAAAAGACCACAATAACAAAAGCGGCTCTGACAGAAAAACTCTGTCGGTTCGACTCCCTGGACACGGTTTTGGGGCGACCGGCCAGAAACTGTGGAGAGAATTGGGTCAGAAACTGAGATAGACCGGAACATGAACATGTGCTACAAGTTCAGTAGCATCACATTACAGTTTAGATACAGCATGGTTCCTGTAGGCCAATAGAGAAGTGCCTCAAGTACACAACCTAACTGTGTTTGTACACAATGTATGACCACTATCTCTGAACCCTGATAAATACACAGAAAACAAATAATACTGCCCTGAATGATGAGTGTTTCTGAATGATGGCTTCAGCTTGAGGTTTACAGTTTGCACACTGTATATTCACTCTTGTTTGTGGTATACCAGTTTTAACCTTACATTAGAATACATTTGGTATAGAGCCCACTACACTGGGGTTAGAGATTTTGAAATGAGGATTTCATGACTGTCAGTCCTCAATGAGATGAATAACTCTGAAATGCTGAATGATGTAGCAAATACTTAAAAAAGCAGTCTTTCAAATTGCACAAAAATGATACACAAACAAGCTAAAGACTATATATCATATGTAAAATATCAAAAATGTCATATATCAAAAATGAAATTTGTTTATTTCTTTATGGTCATTTGTGTGCAATACTGTTTTTTTAAAACCCCAGTAGTGCTTTTTATTATTACATGTTTTTAAATTACAGTAACTTTGGTTCTACGTGACACAGGAACACTAAACAAAGCTCAGCATGACGTCCGACACCTATAAGTAGTAGGTTTTTTTTGCCGTATTTTGACAATTTACCATTTGACCTGTGCCACCCGTGTTCTAAGGGTTAATCTCACACTAAGCTGGTGAGTTATGTAGTAAAGAGTGAGGAATTTTGGAACTGGCCCCAAGTTATGGGAGGTCAGGAGGTGTTACAGCAGAGAAAACACCTACTATATGTGTGTGCTCCACATTCAGGTCCGGAAACACTCCTGAGCTTATCAGTGTTTTAGTGCAGCCCATTAAAAGAAGGAATACTGGCTGGTTGGCCAAGCAGCTCAGAAGATGATGTACTGGAAATAATCATACATACCAGTTTCTTACATACCTGACTTGTTGGCACGATTAAATGAATAGTTATTTCCGTGTATAATTAGAAAACAAGTAGCTTTAGCATTTCACATCTGTCCAGCTCCACTTGAAAGCACCGTAGAAATGCGGAAGAGGGAAAATGTCTGGCAATCAACTGTCTGGAATATTTAAACCGCTTTGATGTCTGTCCATGCTACATTCACAGCCTCAAATTGTAGCTTTGAGAGAGAGAAAAAATAGCCGTTAGTTAGTTAGAGAATCGCTGAGACAAAAGTCATTGTAAACTCTATATATCAGAGTACACCATCTATCCAGACAGCTTCAAAAGCAAAGGAAAAAAAGCAGAGGAATTCATACATTACTTTTGCAAGTTCGCAGGGCTGTAGAAATGCTTTGGACTGGATGCCAGCGACAGATTTTTACATCTGCTGCCTTTTACTTTCACAGAAGCTTAAACACTTAGGCCGTAATGATGATCTTCATGCGTGTAAGTGAAACCCAGTGGGTTATATAGCGGTGTTTAATGCTTTTTGGAGAAGAAAAATCTTTTAAAAGTAACATTATATGTATGTTCTCATTGTCTGTGTCCTGTTTTGAGTGGAGTCTAGCTTGTTATACGGTCTGCAGTGAAGTCTGTGGTGTGTTTGAGAGTGTATGGTTGAATGAGGATTGGGTCTGTAACGTCTTTATCTCAGGAGAGAACGCCGTCAGGACAGCGGTTAGTCCTGAGGGAGACGGAGGTCCTCTGTGATCTACAATGGGGACGAGCTGGATTCAGCATGTGCTTTTAGAGCGGGATCCGTAACGACTCAATAAAAAAATCAGGGTCTGTAATGTCACCCGTAAAAATAATTTGGGTTAACCTTTAGAACACGAGCGGCACGGATCCATGCCAAGGCACAACGAAGGGTAAACGGTCAACAGCTCCTTATATGGAAGTTCCCTCGGTTTGTGTTGCTTCCTGTGTCATATAGAACCAAAGTTACTGTAATTTCAAAACATGTAATAATAAAAACCACCACTGGGGTTTAAAAACGCCAATCACACGCAAATTAACATAAAGAACAAAATTTATTTTAGGTTCTACAAACAAACAAGATCTTTGAACCCGGGAGAACTTTCAGGGTCTCCGCCCACAAGTGGGAGGGGAAAACCCACAGAGGGAGGGGCTCCGGAGAGCGGCCAAGTGACAGTGTGCCGAGAGAAAGAGCAGCAAACGCAGAGCATGTAGGAGAACGAACACCGGTTCTAGACTGTTTTACACGGTTATACTTACTGAAATCAGAGTTTACTGATACACTGAGTTCTGAGAGTAAACACCGGTTCTAGACTGTTTTACACGGTTATACTTACTGAAATCAGAGTTTACTGATACACTGAGTTCTGAGGGTAAACACCGGTTCTAGACTATTTTACACCAGTTATATTTACTGAAATCAGTTATTGTAACTTTTTTATATCGACAGCTGTTCTTTACATACATTGTTGCACCCTGTTATGATTAAAAAAGCAACAGAGTTGTTTCATTTACTTAGGAGTTATTTTAACAGATGTTAAGTTCGGAACGTTTTTTTACTTTACGTCAGTAAAAGTTGTACACGTGACGTAGTCGTTAAAGTTGTGTGATCTCTTTGGCCCAGGAGAGAATGAAGTGCCTTCTGAGGATGCGCTCATCCTACACCTGCAGCTGGCCAAAGGGCAGGAGAAGCTGGTGGAGGCCCTGCGAGCCCAGCAGGTGGTGATCCGTGATCTGCAGCAGAGGCTGGTGGACCAGCAGGGGGCGCTGCTGGCCCAACAGCAGGAGATCCTGGAGCAGCAGCGGCGCATGTACGAGCAGATGGACGTGGTGAAGGCGCAGTACGGCCTGCTCTCCGAGACTGTCAAGCAGGTGTCCTTCCAGAGCCTGCAGGGGGAGCTGCAGAGCTACTTCGAGAGCCACCTGGCAGGCCTGCAGAGCCAGGCTCGCAGCCACCTGCAGAAGTCCTACGCCGTACATAAAATGGACGTGGATGCCAAGGTGATGGACGTGGCTGGGGACGCTGATCACCCACTGCTTGGCTGCCACAGGGCCTGCGGGCCTGAGGAGTACTGCAACTTCCAGAGGCAGCCGCCAAAGTGTGAGGCATGCACCATGTGCCCACCTGGGTTTTTCTTGGTCTCCCAGTGTTCACTCAACGCTGACAGGATTTGCCAGGTATCACAGCATGAACCCAAGCAGTTAAATTTATGGTTTTGACGAAAAATCAGTCAAGACAGTGGCAGTATCTGTTTACCTAAATGCACACATTTCAATTACATCAGTTCTGGAATGTATTTCAAAAATATTTCAACATGGTTTGTTTCCACTCACATGTTAGAACTCCTCAATCACATAATATTAGCAACACTGGCAAACTGCCACTAATGCAGTGTCATTGGATTCAACATGCTTGGAGGAGAACCATATTATTGTAACTTTTTTTTGTAACTTATTGTAACTAAAAGGAGAACCATATTCTGTTACTTTAGCTAATGTACCCCTGTGCAGGCTAGTACTGTCATCAGCAGCTATGAACATGTATATAGTGTGATGAGACATTTCTCTATGGGCCACAAAGCAGGATATAACATACAACAGAGTGCAAGTTACAATATATGGGGTGGTGGTGGCCTAGTGGTAGGATACTTGCCTCCGAACCAAAAGGTCACAGGTTCGAATCCTTTCTCCAGCACCACCACTGGGTCCCTGAGCAAGACCCTTAACCCCCAAGTTGCTCCAGGGAGACTGCCCCCTGTAGTTAGAGGATGGAAGTCGCTTTGGATAAAAGCGTCTGATAAATGCCGTAAATAAATATATAAACAATACGTTAGACAAGACAACAATGTAACAGTGTAGAGTGAATAGGATGTAAACATTCCAGAATGACTAGTGTTGCAACATAAGTATAGCAGGCAAATAGCAGCATTGAACCACACTGAGCGAGTGTAAATTAACAGTGAGCCTTTAGTGGCAGTTAACAGAAGGTAGAGTACAGGTGCTGTTGAAAGTCCATTATTTAGCCAAAAACAGTAGTAGGTTTTGCCCATACAGATCAGTTTTTACAGTTAATAGTCTATAAAGCAGTTTCAGTACAAAACTAAGGAAAGGAACATCATTATGACTGACAGTCAATTTGGGGGTACCAATTTGGTTTTACCAAAATGACATTTTAATCCTTTCAAACCAGTTACTGCATGCTTTATATTCTAAAAAGACACACTTGGCCTAATTTATAGCCATATGCAAAAGTGTAAACACTGCAGTCAAGTTACATTTAGTTATTTTTCTCATTTCAAACATATTAATGCATCTTCTGTAGTTAATTTAGAGAGAGTATTTTCCACCATGTTTTATCGCAATGACTCTTTGCTGAGTTTTATAAAAACATACAAAAAATTAGCAAACGAGTAGTTGTGCATTAATGCTCTGTGGTGGGCTTATTTTCTACAAATATCAACAAAATGTGCAATTTGACTGGATACTAGAACATTTACATACAACTTTAGGTCCTAATTAGTGTCTCTATTAAATATAACCTTTTAAAACTAGGACTAATCTTCTCTTGCATGTGGAAAACTAACTTGTCTAAATGCAGTTAAGTAAAATATCTATTATTTACAGGACAGGGATGAATGCCTGGAAATTCCAAACCTGTGTGGAGAGCGAGTGAAGTGTCTAAATTCACCAGGTAAGTCAACCAGAGGGAAAGGCCATTAACGAAGACAGAAAAGCCCAGGAAACAATGAGGTCATTAGCACTGCGCTAACTGGTCTCCAATAGCAGTTTTTCTTCTTGAGTAACAGTTTCTGACCCTAGTCCGGAAGTACTCCTCCTTTCATAAGTTGGTGTTTTCCATACTCAGCCAGGCTAATGTGTGTTAAAGCAGGGAAAACACCAAATTATGTAGAGAGCAGGAATTGCTAAACATGGTAATGAGTAGCAGTTTTTCCCTTCATGAGCAACATTATCATTCAGAGTCAAAGGTATGGAGGTACGTAAGTTGGCGTTTTCCCTCCTTTAAAGATCCCATGACATGCTGCTTTTATATGCTTTTAATTTGGCCGCAATGGTCCCTAATAGTGTATCTGTAGTCCCTTTCTGAAATTCAGCATTAGTGCAGAATTACAGCCACTTCGAGCCGAGCCAGTCCCAGAATAACATTATCCTAGGACGCGCCGTTCCTATGTCTGTAGCTTTAAATGATAATGAGGAGGAGAGAGGCGGAGCAAGGTGTAGGATGGGGGAGGGGCCAGCTTGTGGCCATGGTAGGCCTACCATGCGCTAATGTTTGCGGTGTATAGCAATGGCTCGTAGACACAGTCGTTCTAGCTTTCCAGTTTGACCCAGAATCTGAAGAAGTTGAACCTCAGTGACTACAGCAGGATGTCTCCCAAAATAAAATTAACCCTCTGGTTCTTCAGAGGCTCGCATGAAGGAAAAAAACCATTTGTGCTCCTTTGTACATCTAAGCACAGAGTAACTGCCAAGCTTTGCTCGCTTGCAAGCCATGATGTCTCTACAGGAAGAAGTGTCTCTCACACACAGCATTGACAGTCTGTGGAGCTCATTTTTAAGGGGAGGAGGGTGAAAGTCTCTGGTTGGGCAAAGCATGAGAAAGGGGAGGTAAGCTCTCCCTGTATGATGACATACGGGGCCAAATTCCAGATCGGGTCTGAGCTGTCGCTCTCTCAAAGGTGGAGAAGAACGATCAAAGCACTCTTTACACCCATTACCATTTCTAGCCACTGCAGGACCACAGGCAGGCTAGGGAAACTCAAATGTTGAGCTTTAACACACACTTGCCTACTCCAAGGAACCATTGATTTAATGTTTTCTGTTGACTTTTCTGAACAGGTGGCTTCCGGTGCCTGGGTGTGTCCGAGAGAGAGATCTCTACAGGCCTCTGTGGTCACGAGTACTTCTACAACCAGGAGCTCCAGGAGTGCCAGGCTTGCTCAGAGTGTGATGGGGAGCCTGTGGCTGCCCCGTGCACCACCTCAAGCGATGCAGTTTGTGGCACAGTCTCGGAGGAAACCCTGTCTCAGTCCTGGTCCGCCTCAGTAAAGTTGCCCATGGCTCGGTCAAAAACCAGCACTGTGTTCCCAGGACTGTACCTGAGCCTCAGGGGAAAGGAGGGCAGCGATCTGTTGGTCAGCCATGATGGCTCCTTAAACTTGCTCCAGCACGGCCTGCTGTGGATGGACCACAACTTCGCCCTGAAGCACAGCTGCCGGAACTTCCTGCAGGTAGGAATGCGACTCAGCGGAAGCGAGGAGGAGGGCCTTGACCTGAGCGGGGTGCGAGTTGAGCAGCCGGAGAGGAAGCACTTTCAGGGCGTCACTGTGAGCGCGGTGGTGGAGGTGGAGCCTAATCAGACGCTGTCCCTGGTGCTGAAGAGCCCCAACCAGCACTGCAACCAGAGCAAAGACCTGCAGCTCTATGAACTCGGCACCTCCGCCCTCAGTCTGCTGTGGTTGTCCCATGACACCGGTGCGGTAGCGATGATGGCCCAGATGTCCACAGTGGCTCACTATCAGGGCAACTACCAGCCGGCCTTCCGCGTCACTGCCGTCTCCGATCCCTACATGGTGTCACTGACCCACGACAGTCGTGGCGTTCGCTTCACAGAGAGGGGCGTAGTGAAGTTTGTCCTGCAGCAGGCGCTCTATGCCATGGGCCACACCTGCGTCCGAGAGGGCTTCTCCTTAGTCGCCTACCTCAACTCCAACGGGACAAACCGGGAAGTTGTACGCTCCTTCAAGTCTGGTGTGAACTACCGGGACACGTCCATCACTTTGTCCGCCGCCACTGCTGTGGATTTGGGAGACTGGCTGAACTTTGAGATCTTCACCCCGTCCCAGTGCAACATACGCTATTTTGGCGACAGTTCTGGGATTAGCATGCTGAGTCTGTTGTGGATCCCAGCCAGCATTTCCTCCTCTCTCACGGCCACCGTGTCCAGGACAGGCCTGCCATCAGGAGCCGTGAGGAACAAAGCCCTGTTCTTCCAGCAGGTGGGTCCGGACGCCGACCACATTCAGCTGGCTGGCACCGGAGAGCAGCATGCCAAGAGGAACTTTGTGTTTCGAGAGGCCGGTACTGCCAATGTGGCACTGAACGTGAAGCTAATACACTCCTGCAGCGTGGTGAAGCTGGCGTTACACCGCCAGGGCCAGGGAGAGGCACGGCCGACTCCTCTGGCGCAGCAGGTCGGCGGTCACATGCCTGAGGGTAGCGAGTGGGCCAGTATTGGAGTGCGGGCGTCTTTTGAGGTGCAGAATGGCACCGCCATCTACGTCACGCTGGACTGCGTACGCGGCCGCATCAATCAGATCACACACGAGGGAGGCACCAACATCTCCGTTCTCTGGGTTGCTGTATGATCCAGGATTCAACTTCTTACTTTTGAATACGAATAGGTGCTTTAAAAGAATCGCTGTCTTTTACAGATTAACGCCAAAACTGAACAAACGACTGGCAGGGCGATTATTCATTTAATTTAGTATGAAACGCAGAAGAACTCTGTAGAGACGTTCTGATGTCTTTCATTAACCATAAATGTAGTCAATATATTGAATGTCTCATTATGAAGCTGTTGCAAGAATATTATAAAATTATTTAACTTCTATTTTTTTTATTCATGTCCAACAGTAGCTTTCAACTTTGTGTGTGCGTAATATATAGAAATTTAAAAGACAAATATTGCTGTGATCATTTATTTACCAAAAATTTCTCTTTCTGATGAAACGAGGCAGGTTTGGGTGTGACTACAATTGCTCGCTAAATTTTATTTGATTCATTACTGTTGCTTTACGGGCCCTGACACAAAAATGTAGCTTATTTAATGCAAGTTATTTTACTATTTTTTAAAAAAAGGAATACCTAATTATCTGTAGAATGTAAAAAAAAAAACCTCAAAACACTAAGAATCCTTCCAAAAAAAAGACATAATATTCTTACAGCATTCTCAGATTGAGAAATGTTCCATTTATCGACCAGATTTTTAAATAATGCCAAGATATTTTTTTAGTAGTTAGCAATTCCAAGGAGTACTGATCACTTTCCATGTACTTCGGCTGGTTGAGCAGTGACCAATTTCTCCAGAGGGAGTGAATGTTTTTGTTTGTGTCGGTTCAGGTGTGTGTTTGTGTCTAAAAGACTGAGAGAAAGCGAGACTGTGTTTGTATGCTTGTATGCCTTGCTTTGTATTTTGGCACATGGACCGCTGTACAGTGACCTGCTGTTTGCGTACGACTCATTTCAAAGCGTACGGACATTCAATGGATGCATCTATTTTGTATTATGCTTTTCTAATCATGCATTTACATTTTATGAGGCAGGAAACGTATCAGAACCCTTACAGAGTATTTAGACAATGAATATTTATGCTGGCGAATGGGATCTCGTTATTGGTTGTTTATGTAATTTATCAGTTATGTAATTATTCTGAGGTTGAAATCATTATGCTGCTTTAAACTAGTGTGGACTGTGAACTGCGTATGTCTTGTGTTCTGTTGCCTCGTGTAAGTGCTGCCTCTGCATACTGTATTTAATTACTTCTGTATGTGCTCTGCTCCTCCAACCCTTACCAATAACACAGTCTCTCAACTGCTGGCAGCATCGCAGTCTTTCTGATGCTCTGTGCTATTTGTTGAGTGCTATTCTGTGGAGCCGCGCAACAAAACAGCCAGTTTTTTCCCCCTGTTTTATACAAAAGGCTAAATAACATGTAGATGTTTTTGCCAGAGCTTTTCAAAAGATTTGGCAGGTCGGGGTTGACCTTTTCCCCTCCTGCTGCTTTACACCAGCTCGAACCTGCAGGAACACATGAAAATGTTCAGGTGGATTAGGTTTAAATTGTGCTAGCCATGCACCATCTAACCCTGCAACGGTTTACGATTTCAGCCGCATTCTTATCTTGTTGCTTAAGACCAAGAGGCCTTTTCTTTTTCGCTATTTTCTTTGCGCAGAGGCCAACAAAAGCATTCGATAGTCATGTCTTTCTCGGTTAATGTTCAGCAGCTGTTGCCTGAGCACACCTTTCTGGGGGAAAATGGGAGTCGGCATTCAGAGGGAAGGTGAGTACACAGACGCAGTAAACACTGCTGAGAACTAAACCAGGCGGCGGAGAGACCATCAGAGCCCTCGAGGCCTTCGGAGAAGGTCTAATGATTTCCAGGAACAAAAAGCCTATTTGTTAGTTTTTTATTTAATACAAACATCCCATGGTCGTAATTATAGTCCTGTTTCATTGTTCTGTTTTGTTTGGAAGCGAAACAGGAAAAATAATTTTAAAAAATCATCTTTTCAATGACTCATTTGCATGAGTAGCTTAATGGCCAGGCAATGCTGGAGGAAAAAAATATCTTGTGCATGTGTAACAACAGTCATTAGTGCTGTAGCATTGCAGCAAGGAGGTGGTTCTTGGCCAGGGTGACTGCAGGTCTGTGTGGAGTTTGTATGTTCTCACCAGGTCTGGTTTCCACTGGGAGCTCTGGTTTTCGCCAATCGGAAAAGGTTGGAGTGGAATGGAAAATGGAACTAAACGTTATTATTAAATTGACTTATTTCATTAGAGACCATATGAACCCAAGGTCTGTCTTGCTGTGTCTGGTCAACTTCATTTCACTTGTTAATATACAGTAACCCCTCAGTTTTAGTCTGATACTGATTTTTCTGAGAACCCAACTGTATTACTGCCAGGTTACACTCTAGAGCTAAAGCCTGACTGTCTTTTCTGAGATACTTAACCTTTTTTATAACGTCAGGGCCTCCAAACCAGGGGTGTCAAGCTCTGGTCCTGGAGGGCCGGTGTCCAGCACAGTTTGATGGTTCTCCTCCTCAAACACATTCACTAAACCTGACAATTACCTGACGAGGTGAACCAGGTGTTTCTGAGCAGGGAAATCACCAAAACCTGCTGGACCACGCCCTCCAGGACCTGAGTTCGACACCCCTGCTCTAAACACTCCACTTTAGATGACTTGATTTAGGTGTGTTAGAGCAGGGAAAACACTAGGAGCCTGGGCTCCCAAAACTAAATCTGGCAAACTTACAGAACAAGGGATTCTTGATATAGATTACATTTAAGTGAAATTACACTCATTTAAATTATGCTAAAGATTCCCAGTTGAAGGTCTTTCTTGTCTGGGAGGAGGTTTAGTGTGCGTCTGGAAAACTAGACTATACCACTGTTGCCAAACTGTATCATGAAGTCGCTAAAACTCTGGAATACTGAAAGAATCCCCAATTTTAATACTGAAGGTAGATAGACGTCTGGCCTATCTTTGTTTAAATGCTATGAACATTTAAATTTACTTCATGAACAGAAAAACAATTAGGTTTTGTCAAAACATGACTAATAGCGGCTGAATTAGAGGGACGCCTCACTGACTGTGAAGAACTAATGGAAGGTTTCTGTCTGCGCTGTGAATTGAAAGCAGGTGTGCGTTTTTCTTCACCACAGATGTTTTATGTTGTAGATCAAATGAGATCAGAAAAGGATCCAGACAAATTATAAAAAATATCCACATGGAGAAAGAAAAGGCATGCAGTGATACAAATTCAACAAGTCCATCGATCAAATATTTTTCATGTGGGAAATGCTGAGGTTAAAGGAAAGATGTTGTCTAAATCACAAAAAGTGTGATGGTGTGTCTACAGGTGCTGGTCATAAAATTAGAATATCATGACAACTCAGCAGTCTTCCCCATGATGGTGTAGCCTACAGAACTAGACTGAGAGACCATGTAAAGGCTTTTGCAGGTGTTTTGAGTTAATTAGCTGATTAGAGTGTGGCACCAGGTGTCTTTAATATTGAACCTTTTCACAATATTCTAATTTTCCGAGATACTGAATTTGGGACTTTCATTAGTTGTCAGTTATAATCATCAAAATTAAAAGAAATAAACATTTTAAATACATCAGTCTGTTTGTAATGAATTAATCTAATATACAAGTTTCACCTTTTTAAGGGAATTACTGAAATAAATCAACTGTCATGATATTCTGCTTTTATGACCAGCACCTGTATATTGTGACAGTAGTAAAATAAATAGTACCAACGTTCACCCTTACTGTACTGTAGCGATGTGTTTAAACACACTGCAGAAGATCCTGACGAGGCAAGGGTCCTAAACTCAACACGCTGTATGAAGTGTTACTTATTGGAAGGCCTGGATACTGATAAAGAGGAAGAACCTACTTAAGGAACTTTATTTTTCTGGGTCTGTAGAAACCTAGAGACCACCCTTTGGTTTATTTAAGTTCCAGTCACAAAATACAAATTTTATTCCGTCTGTCCAATCAACAGTGTCTTCCCAACAAAAGTTGTTTCTAAATCTCGCAGTGACATTATATTCTCCTTCAAAGAGACAAATTCACGCATTCAGCTTCACACACACCTGGAAGGTGAAAGTTCTGGAAGGCGAAAGTCAAAAGAACACAATAGAATTCAAACATGCCGCACTTAAGTCACATAAACAAAGACTCAGACTTGACTTTAGACTTCCCTCAGCGACTCGAGACTTGACTCGGAGCTGCGACTCATGAGTCAAAACTCGTAGATTATGTTCATTTAATGGAATTATTTATTTATATCTCGCACTCTTTCAAACGACCCAAAACCACTCACCTCGCCCCAGTGTCCCATTACTTTTTCTCCAGGTGAACGGTTGGCTAAATAACAGTCAATTGTAATCGTATTGACAACGTATTGACAACAGCCAATTGTCAATATCTTCTAAACATTTTAAGCTCAACATTTACTGCTCAAACATCCCACATTTAAAGTCGCCGTTTGTAATCATTGCCACTCAAAGACTTGACTTGGACTCTGTAAAAATGTCTTGTGATCATCTCTGCACGCAACAAAGAAGAACACCAACATAATCACAATCAGACAAGCACCAAGCACAGCTCCACTTCAGATCTGTCTCCTGAAAATGGAGACTATAAATAAGGTCAAGAGTCAACAAGATAAATACTGAAACCACAGGTGTTTAATTTGATTGTTGAGACTTTGTGTGACTTAAATGTTCTAGATATTTTCTGGACACTGAAATTTGGAAAACTTGAAGTCAATGCCCATTTTATTTGGAAATTACAAAAATCAAAGGGTGGCTTTTGCACAGTGCTGGAGTGCGAATATGGGGCAGTGATGAGAAAGCAGGCTTTATCAGTGATGAGGGTCAGAGAAGATCAGCCTTCAGAGCCCAGTTCAAAGTTTGTTTTTTTTTTAATAAACCAATGAAGTTAAAACAAATGCTGTCTTGAGTTACGGAAAAAGTAACAGGAACAACAGTAACTTACGGTTGCATGCAAGGGTTTGGGCACATCTGGACAAATTTGGCATGATTTGTTAATTAGTCCACATCCTCTGCAGCAGTGGTCACCAACCCTGGTCCTGGAGATCTACCTCCTCAGTCCCAGCCGCGATCCGCAACACCTGCTCTGGTTAATGAACTTCTTCTGTCCCTGATTGGCTGAATTGTTAATAAGGAGGCGGGGTCAGCCTGTTAGGTTGCAGGTTTTTCATTAACACTACAAGAAAGCAGATCTCCAGGAGTAGCGTTAGTGACCACTGCTCTATAGAAAACACCCTGAATTCAACAGATTTGGATAGATAAACAAACAAACGAATAAATACATACATAAACAATAGTAAATAACTAAATACATAAATAAATAATGAATAAATCAATAAATACACATTAGATTTGATGTGTTCCGGTATGATACACTCTGTGAACAGAAATCACACTGTGTACTTTTTATTTGACTCATTCATGGGCAGTTTTACTTGACCCTGATATGGAATAAAAACTGTTGTTTTCTTTAGGAAATGTGGTTCCATAGAATCAGTATTTGGTTTCAATAGTGTGTGAATAAAGTTCAAAGCTGCCAAAATGATACTTCAGTAATGTAACGAAGTACAGTTACTCGAGTGTGTTCCTCCCAGCACAGAACGAATGAAGACGGAAGGAAAGTGGACGAAGGGACCCTTTATGCGAAATTTTACATGATGTCATCGTCCCTCGTTTGCTGATTGTCTGGGCCACTCTTTCACTCTTTTCTGTCGTTCTGCTCATTAGGAGGTTTACTAAGGCATGCTGAAAAGGACTAGTAGGTCACTAAGCACAAACAAAGCATAGATAGCCCCTCACACACACACACACACACACACACACACACACACACACACACACACACACACACACACACACACAGAGAGTTAGAAAATACAACAATCACTCATACAATACAGTTCCAAGAGTTCTATCCAATGCTGACATTTCCATTAGCAGAAGTTTGTTTAGGCCATTCTGAATTCAGAGTTCAATAAAAGAACCATTTCAGCTCCAAGCCATGGCAAAACATCAGACAGAATTTGGACCCACCTTCTAGTTGCCAAGTTTCATTTTGCCTTCAATAGCTGCTTTTTAGTTGCTGTTAGTTAAAAAGAGCCTAAGAGACCCGGCCCAGTGTGTTAACAAAAAAATGTTGCTGATGCGATTCCAAAGCATGTTGTGGCTTATTGGAGTTGTTGAGGTTCCCTGGTGTCACATTTAAAAGCAGAGATCAAACCCATTACACCCGGGTTGACTGTTTTCTCCAGCAGGAGCAGAAAGATCAAGTGCTCTGCAAAACACCTGCACGCAAATAAGCTTGGATGAATCAGAGAGTGGAGCACAGCCTTAACTCATGAGCACTCTAAACTTTTAGTGCTTTTCCACTGGCACAAGGAACCGCACCGTACTGTGAACAAAAGCTTTTCATTACAAATAAAGCCAACTGCTGGAAGAAATGTTATTCTCTGTAAGTATCACCCAGGTGTAATCTTTATGTATAACTTTCCAAGCATAAGTATTGAGCAGTTAACCATCCACAAGGTGTTTTCACCCTGTAATGAATTCTGTGTGACTTATCTTTCTCACTTAAGCACTGAAAAGGAAGAACTGTTTTGGGGAAGCGCTCTCTGTTATTGCGGTTACATGCACGTTTTAGCTCTCGCAGCCATGGGCGTCGTTAGGTCTATTTTGGGGGAGGTCTGAAGCCCCCCAAAATGATCCCAAGCCACCCTAAATATATAGTCATTATTCTACTATTTTTAAATTATATAT
>JBBJLR010000007.1:481006-496678 GCA_037577145.1 Brachypetersius gabonensis | reverse complement strand
TTTACTGATACACTCTGAGTTCTGAGAGTAAACACCGGTTCTAGACTGTTTTACTCCGGTTATATTTACTGAAATCATAGTTTACTGATACACTCTGAGTTAAATTACAATAACTTTGGCTCTATGTGACACAGGTACACCAAACGAAGCTCAGCATGATGTCTGACGTCTGCTCGCATGAATACAAACTTGCCAGACTTCTACATAAAGTCCATATTGACTATTCATTCTGGTTCTGGCACAGATCCATAACGCCTGTGTTCTAAGGGTTAAACACACATTTTTTAACAGTGTTCTATTCAGAGCTCATGATAATGTCACAAACAGTGCATAGTGACTTCCAGTAATGTCTTATGTCTCTCTCACCCAGTCTGATTGTTGGGTCTCAGCAGAGAGTTGATCCGGTTCACTATCCAGCTGAAGAGGCGTCCGTACAAGGCTTTGCCCATGGCGTCCCGCACCTCCGTGGCTTTCTCCGCCGTATTCGGACGGACAATCGTCTCACCCCGGGTCACCACACAGTGAGAGGTCAGGGCCTCCTGCAGCTCATCCGGACGGATACACAGTAGTGAAGCAGCTACGGAAAAACACACACAAAGACAATAATGTTCACAAAATACATATTTCAATATAAGTCAATACCATGCAGCTATCATGCTTTTTCATAGATGTAGCATCTATACCTGGATCTACATTATCCAACTGGTATGCAACTTGCATGTTAGTTTCACTAAAGTTACCAGATATTTTGCAGTAGTTACACACAAACATACTTTAAAATTATTTTTTTCCCACCAAAGGTTACAATCAATAAAGACTTTCAGGGCTGTCATGATTGCTCCAGTAAAACTGCGAATAAATAATGAATCAATTAAAAAAAATTTTTTGATAAATTAGTTAGACTAAGTCACAATATGAATAACACCAACAAGTCATTATAAAGCCATGTTTAGCAGTCTAAACATTCTCCACTAGGGGGAGATATTTATGTTCAAATGCTTTTGGAAGCATCATTGAGAAAGAGAGGAAACCTGAACCAGCTGGATTTTGTATTTTTGTAGCTACACACTCAATTAATTGTCTAAATAACTGCTACATTTAGTGATTCCTAAACTGTTCCTAAACTGATTCATACGTTTTTCAGCTGCGGGTTCTTGTATTCAGAAAAATTATTCAAACAAAGATGCACAGTAACCCCTCAGTTTTAACACTGATCTGCATTCACGGATTCAGTCTATTTTTCTGAGAACCGAACTGTATTACCGTATTTTAGTGTTTTAAACGCCCCCCCCCCCACATTTTCAACACTTATCTCTGTTTCTTTAGTATTAGTGTACGAGTCTTTGTTTTCGCTCACCGCACGCTGTTAATGCTAACCGCTAATGCTAATAGTTTTCTGATTCTGATTATTTATTTATATTTTTTAGGGGTAATGCATTAAACTGAATTGAAGATGACAATAAACTATTCTGGGAGCAGATTTGGGAGCATAATTAAGGTTTACCTTAAATTTTTCACCAAAACACAACAACACAGTTGTTATACTATAAGTGGGTCCCCTTGGAACATAACCCCCGTGAAAAGCAGGGGCTTACTGTACTTCCAAATCCCAATTTCAGTGTTTTAATGTAATGTCAGAGCCATTAGTCTCGTGTCCAGCCTTTTTTTTTTTTGTGGGCTAATCTGGTTTCCAGCCTCAGATTGAGAGGTGCTGTAAAACTCATGTAACAGTGAGAGTTGCTGCACAGATCAGGTCAGACCGGGTGGTCATGTATTGTGTACAGAGGAATCTAACGATCACTGGCCGTGTTTTTAGATTAGGATTGAAAGGCTGAAAGGATTACAGAGGCGATAAAAAAGACAGACCAACACTGGGCTAAGTGTCTAGCATTACGAGGACCTGCCATGCAGGAAAATGCTGCTCTAACACAGTCCAAACTCTCAGTTTCGGCACGTTAACACCAGAACAACTCACCATTCTCCAACACAGCCATGTTAGTGATGTTGCTCTTGTCAGTTTGATGCTCAGAAGCCACTGAGGTGAACTCAATGTCTCCAGCATTCAAGATGGCTGCGAGGATGCTGTAGACACTCCCCAGTTCCTGGTCAAATAAAAGACACAGGCCTAAAGATGAACCGTATAGGATTAGAGATAAACAATGATCAGTAATGATGATGTATTTTGCATAAGTAGAATAAAAATGTGCGTTTGGGATTCCTAGAGGAACAGATTTTCATGCCCGGAAAATGTCACACAGTCTTCAGTGAGTTATTTCTATGGGTGTCTTTTCCATTAGGCGAAGTCTGCACTGCACGCCACGTTCCCTCACATCAAACCAGCCACACTATTGCCACTCACAGGCCCACACTGAGCGACTCCCCATCCCGTCCAAGCAACGGCAAAACACGAACTGACGTCTCGGAGAAGCTACATGTATTTCTGCTCACATTCTGAATCTTCCTCTGTCTGTGCTGGTTGAGATGGACGCTTGTCCAAACTCATCACGTTTAAGGAGTGTTTCAGTTCTCGTTTTCAGACGAGACTGGCCCATCAAATGCCTAAAACTGGAAATGAGTGCTCTTTCCCTCACAGAGAGAGAGAGACAGAGAGAGAGAGACATCCATGCATCCATCAAATACATCCATGCATACATCCTTCTATTCATCCATCCATGCATTCAATCATTCATTCATTTATCCATCTATCTATCCATCCATGCATTTGTTCCTCCATTAAATCCATCCATTATCCATTCATTCGTTTTCCTCACACATTCATCATCTATTCATCTATTCATCCATCCTATCAATCAGTCAGTCATTCATCCATCAAAATGTTCATATGTTCATTAATTGATTGCTCTACCTAACCAGCATTACAGGGGGTGCAGGTAAAACATCCCAGGACAAACATCCCAAAATAACCCCCGCCCCCAAACACACACACACACACACATACACAGGCATGCACTCTAACTCACACACACACACACGCACACGCACGCACGCACGCACACGCACACACACAGACCTGAGAGAACACGCAGACCCACACAGACCTGAGAGAACACACAGACACACACAGACTAGAATATTATACTCAATGTTGGAAATTATCTAGAACACAGCAGAACAAAAATGTAGTGTTTTATTTGTACTTGCTAACTTGCAAAAGATGGCTGTTGTTCCCTAAAGAATTTCCCTTAAATAATGAAAAAGCACATTTATTTTATAATATACTGTAGTGAATTGTGGTTATAAATAAACTTTTTCATATTATTTTAGCTGTTTTATGCTTTGCTGCCCAGGCTAACGCTAACAGCTCATCGGAACACAAGGTCATCAGAGTACAGACGATTGTTCATGTTCTGACCACTCAGCAGAGCACTAGCAGAGTGTCCTGGCAGTCACTGCACTTATTTATATATCAACCATTCTTTCTGCTGGCATCACTTAACAGAACATCTCAGTCTTCCCCAAAGGAAAAGCAAGACAATCCATGAGCCGCTTGCTGACACAGTGATGGCAAATATCTGATGAACTGATGAAATATAAGATTAACTGTTGGTTAATTTCACTTTAAATATGATTCTGTTTTCTGTTTGCCTTGTTCCAGTATAAAATGCCAGGTTCTGGTTGGTTTAGCCACTGTTAGCAATTGTTAGCATTACCAGTTGATAACACATGACGCTGCATTTTGTGAACAGGAAGCTGGACTGTGTGTATGGTTGATTTAATAAGACACAGAAGCCAATAAACAGCGTTTGTTGCAGCTTTCACTCGTGTACTGCAATACTTTTGAGGTCAGGGTTGGTGAGGTTCCGCCAAACTGAATGAAACCCACTATTCCAAATGAAACCCACTATAAGAGTGCTAGAAAGGGTAAAAAAATAGAAGAACCGTTTTTAGTTCTCTAAAGAACCTTTCAGTGCATGGTTCTTTAAAGAATGGGATGTGTGAGTGTGAGGAACCCTAAAATAAATGCGGACCGGATACGAAAGTCACTGGGGGTTCGGGGGCCACAGAATATCGTGCTGTCCAGGCGGCGGCGGGGGGTGGGTGTGTGGGGGGGGGGATAGCAATGGTTCTAAACGACAACTCTGACCGTTAAAATCGTTAGAGTAGATACATCATGAGATAAAACTACACAGATTGTCCCTCGCTGTGTGTGATTGTCCACTCGCTGTGTGTGATTGTCCACTCGCTGTGTGTGATTGTCCACTCGCTGAGTGTGTGTCCGGATTCTCTTTCGTTACCACCAGCTAGGTGACACACCCATTTTCTGACACATCCCGCCTCTTTCGGCTGCGATTGGCTAATACTATGGCAATTTCTGTGCTCGGATTGGCCAATCTTGGCGAAAGTTGATGGGGACTTCCAGTCAATCATCTGCCAAAGCGCATTGTTTTATTATATCACAGGAATCACTCACTGATTTCCTGACAGTCTGGCGGGCCATAAAAAAATTCAAACGGGCCGCATCTGGCCCGCGGACCGCTAGTTGAATAGGCCTGTTCTATGGTTTCCCCTAAGAACCCTTTGTGGCACCTTTTTAAAGACTGCCACTAATTATTTAAATAAAAAAATTATTTAGATAATTAACGACATTTCATTCACATCAGGAAAACGAAAAATGAGTTATTGTCTTTGGTAGACATTCAGTGTCAATGTAGTTCACATAAGATGTTAATTAGATTAAGATTGAATGGAAGTGAATGGGGAGCATGGTCTTCAGTCTACATTCAGTTTTAGGTGTTTGTTTAGGTGTGACAATCACACATTGACACTTGTGTGTGTTATTTGATGGCAAAGCGTCATGCTGCCCATGTTCCTGTGTGCTCAGTTGAAACACTGAGATTTTGTAACTAAAATAGTAAAGTGTTATATAAAAATGCTTATTGCCATTGCTACAGATATGGCACGGTACCTCAAGGGTGAAGCCAATCACTTTAAAACATTGTTCCACCGCCTCAAACTGCTCCTTGTAGAAGGCGCTGCCCACAATGTCAGGTCCCAGTTTGATGTGTTCATTCTGCAGGTACCTGCAATCGTAGGAAACAGGATCTCTGTAAGAGAGCGAGATGGCAGCGTGTCGGAGGCAGAACCAGGATATAAATAAACCGGTGAGATTAAGGCGCTCAGCAGGAACCTACTTTGGAGTTTTGCTGTCAGAGAGCTTGTAGTGGGCAAGCTTCTTTCGCTCTGCCAGACCCGCGTAGATGTAGTAGAAAATATGGAAATTACGCTCTCCACTGTGAGAGTACAGAAAAAACACAGCACACACAAACAGTAGAGTCACTTACAGTCATTTTATAAATGAAAGTAGGTCTGTACCCACTACAGAGAACACATTTCTGTTAATTTGCTTTGTTTGCTTATGCTTCCCCATGTGTGAAATTCAGCAAGTTCATACACTGATAAGACACTTTATTAGGCTCATGTCTCATAACACTTCTTGTCCCTTTTTTTTAGATCTTCCATAAAGATTAACTTTATAATTTAAAGTTATACCCTGTAGTCCTTGTGTTTATCTGCATTGTTAGCCCATCTTAACTCCCTTCATTTCAGTGTTTTACCATTGAGGTCCTTACCGGACTGTACGTCAAGTCAAGTTTTTTTTATACACGCCATCATCATACAAAAAGGTCACTCAATGTGTTTACAAAAATAGAATTAAAATATGAATAAATCAGGAAACATTCAAAAAGTAGATAGTAGATACATCATAAAAGAATGCATAGAATATCAATAAATAAAGTGATAGAAGTACCAGTCGGTGCAGATCTGATTCTGATGGGTTGGTTGAACAGCATAATGGATAAACGCCATTTCACCAGGTTTAGTTTCAGATCTTTTCTCCACTAGCTGAGCATCTCCTACAGATCTAAGAGACCCACCAGATTAAGGGAACGCAGGCGAGACTGACGCCGCTCCGTCTCATGTTTTGTTTGGCATTTTTTAAAGTTTTATGATTTCATGTAAATATTCATCAGATCATACATAGTATTGTATAGTCTATATATTTTACTATTATTTTCACTATATTTCTCTTGTGGCAAACACCATCTCACTTCGCTACCATGGCAGGAACAAAGCAGATGCAAATCCACCGCTGGTAAGGCTCCCAGGAAGCAACCCACAAAAGCTGCTCGCAAGAGTGCTCCGGCCACAGGTGGTGTGAGGAACCCTCACCGTTACAGGCCCAGCACCGTGGCTCTGAGAGAGATCCACCATTACTGAAAATCCACGGAGCTGATGATCCTCAAACTGCCCTTCCAGCGCCTGGGCATGAGATTGCTTAGGATTTCAGGACCGACCCCACTTGGTGGGTCTGTTCGAGGACACGAACCTGTGCGCCATCCACACCAAGAGAGTCACCACCATCCGTGTAGAGAGGCTTAAACTAACTGCACTGTAGGTCCCAAATGTGGAACGCCCCTCTGAGGAGAACACAATCCACTGTCTGCTTTAAAAACAGACTTAAAACATTTCTTTGTAATAGAATTTACTCTTAAAAAGGATTATAAACTCTTCTTATTTTAAATAATCTATTCTTTAACTTTAATTTTTATTTCTGGATAGCTTCTGTAAAATGACCTTGGGAGTTGTGAAAGGTGCTTATAAATAAAATGATTATTATTATTATTATTATTATTATTATTATTGTTATTATTATTATTATTATTATTATTATTATTATTATTACATATCAGAGACATGTTATGAGCAATATTCAATTCTCTACCAAACTAGTAGCCAAGAATTGCAAGAACCTGAGATCTGTTCTGATGTGATCTCTTTTATTGGTTTGGGTTAGAACAGGGCTGAAGTTGCCTATGATATTCATTTCCACCAGAATTTCATTTTTTCGAGTGAGTACATTTTCACAACTGGAGTCAGCCTGAAGTCTGAAAGTAACACAGCTCTTGTTGAGTTTGGAATATTCCAGGAAAACAATGAGGCTCTGCATAATCAGCCTCCCTCAAAGTGCCGTTTGTAATTGCTGTGTTTTGCCTCTGTAATTATCATTTATGTTTTTGCCTGCACATCAGAGAAATTGCAGCACTGACGCTAAATGAGGGGCTGGATTGATGATGCTATTCAGCTCACGCTGCAGCTATGTTTTAAAAAGCTTCACTTTATAACCGACTCTAAGCTTCCTCTAAATAAAAACTGTTTAAATTGTCTGTTTTCTAGTTTGCAGTTTTACCAAATAAGAAACGCTCTCCTCGGGACACATCTATTTGTGGGGATAATGCACTTTACAGTAGTGGTGGGTGATACAGAAAAACTATATTGCAAAACTTTAAGAAAATTTAATGATGGTCTATGTGTCGTCATGTGAATTCTTCAGACATCATTTTCAATTCAATTCAATTCAGTTTTATTTATATAGCGCTTTTAACAATGGTCATTGTCACAAAGCAGCTTCACACAAAATAAATAAGTTGTGTGTGTATAAATGTGTGTGTGTGTGTGTGTGTGTGTGTGTGTGTGTGTGTGTGTTTGAGAACAAAATCATGAGAACAAAAAAGTACAAGCAGAGCCACAATGAAAAACTATTAAGAGTATGGATATTCATTCAGTGTTTAACACTCTGTGCTGCATTAGGTCAAGTTAACCAGGACTAATTCATCTCTCTGCAGTTGTTCAGTGTTCCTTAAATACTGATGATATTAGGATAAATTCAGAAAAGCATGCGGAGACATCCATCCATCCAATTTCTGAACTGCTTATCTTATGCCTATCCCAGTGCTCATAGAGTGAGAAACATCCTGGACAGGTCATCTGTCCATCTCAGAGGAGACACCAGACAAATTCTCCAATTTGCCTGACATGCATGTCTTTAGACTATGGGAGGAACCCAGAGAACCTGGCATAAACCCACACAGACAAGGAGAAAAAATGCAAACTCCACACAGAAAGGCCCCTCAGTGGTCCCAGGCAGAAATTGAACCCAGGAACCTCTTTTAAAACAAAATTAAGTTTGAGAACCTCTGCCCTGAGAGACCAGAACCAAGAGCAAATGAGGAACCTCAGTAAAGTGTTAAATGGCAGAAGTTTGACCAAAAGAACACGAAACACTTGGGTATTTTTTGTCTGACAGTTGAGGGAGTGAGCGAGCGAAATGTGGGCCATTATCCAGATCCCCATAGTTTAAAGTAACACCCCAATAGTTTTAAAAGCACACCTATAAAGGAAACCCAATGTGTAAGTGCTGAAGTTGCGTTCCATACGTTTCTATTATAAGTGTGTTTTGATCCGCAGGTTTTCTGTTGAACACAGTTAGGTACAGGGAAGCGCGTCAGCATGCCTGTGTTTGACCAAAGAAACCTCTAATTCAATACACGACAATTGCGCAAGATTCTGCAAGTGCGTCAGTACGAGTGTATAGACGTGTCCAGTGTGTCCGTATGTGCGTATTAACATGCCCTGAGTGTCAGTATGTGTTTAACTTGTATTGTATTGTGTACTTTTTATATTATACTGTATAGTTTATTCTATTCTTTTTGCTGCTCTTTGTTTCTGTTCAGTTTCTGCCATTTCAAAGCATTTCCCACTTGTGAGACTAACAAGGATTTATCTTATCTTATCTCTCTTAAATGCATCCAGTGCATCAGTACCGAGCTGAAGAAGAAAACTTTGTGTTATGAAAAGCCAGCTAAAACATCACACAAGTATCTAAAAACAAATTGCCTCAATTTTTATAAATGGACATTGTGTTATTTTTAGGCGAGTCATGTTTAGATCCACAGAGCCACAGTGAGCCTGAAGCCACATGTTATCACTGCTCTGTGTGTAGTCTTCACAGTTTTTAAACTTACATTTATTCACAACAGCTATTTCAGTATATTTAGTATTAGAAAGCTGTGCTCTCTCTAACCATGAGGGCTGAGAGAGTTATTTCTGTTGTTTACGGCTCTTTGTTTGGGCTGCCCGCATGTTGCTAATGCTAACGCATTTAGCGGCAGCAAACGAAGGAATTTCCTCTGGGACGATTTCTGATTATGATTCTGTGTTATTACAATCTAAGAAAATGCACATTGTACCTTTAGACTTTAAAATGGTCCAGTAACTGACAGGTATAAATGCTCTGTGGATTACTGGAACATTTTGTAAACATTGGGTCATTATTATTATTGGGCCATTTATCAATGTGTACTGATGCTCCTACAGAGCTGTGGATGAGGAGGTTGATAGTAGGAGGGAGGGATCAGGGTAAAAAAAACAGTTTTCCCTGAATGGGTTCAGCCGCATGCTCCACACACTCACACAGCTTGGTGGACGACGCGGGACTTCTCCAGGAGGTATTCCGATATCTGAGCGCCCACCACCGTCCCCCCACACGTGAACTTCATTTCGAGATACTTCCCGAAGCGGCTGGAGTTGTCGTTGATGACGGTGCAGGCGTTGCCGAAGGCCTCCACCAGGTTGTTCACCAGCAGGATCTTCTCCTGGAGGGTTCGGTTGTTTGCCTGCAAAAAGAAAGAAATGTGACACCGTGATTCTGTTAGCAACATCAAAAATGCACCCTTATTAATGATTTATAATCACCTCTTCATGAATAAATAATAAAATGATAAACACGGTTTGCTGTAGTCAGAACACTGCCATTTCACAAGCAAGTGTATCAATTTTTTCATTAAAAATCTACACTAATTAAGGTTGGACACTTACTTTTTAAGGTTTATAAAACCTAGATTTTTACATAACTTAGCTTTCGGGATTTACACATAGACTGTTACAAGTTACAAGTTTATGTACAAGTTTCAACATCAGGCAGTATCAGGCATCAGGTCTGTTTACTGTAAAATAAGTACATTTATATTTATGGCATTTAACAGATGCCTTTATCCAAAGCTACTTCCATTCCCTACCTACAGGGGGCAGTCTCCCTGGGGATTAAGGGTTTTGCTCAGGAACCCAGTGAGCTGCAGGTTGAACCCATGACCTTTTGGTCCACCACCACCCCAAATCACCAAGTAGATACTCTCTTACTTAAATAATGACATTCTGTAAATGTTGCTGCACAATTTATATTTATTTATCCATTTTTATTTTTTCTATTACCCCATTCAAAATGTCTCTTTGATTTGGTTTAAATTATTTGATAGCTATACCGCAGTCTTACATGTCACTGCTGGGGCTCATTTCACTACATCTTATTGTATAACAATATTTGTGAAAAATAAAGAATCTTGAAACTGCAAGCTGCTGATTTAATGAAGATTTTAAAAGATTTTATTAGCTACTCTGACGATCACTGACTCGTTGTTTAAAAGGCTGCTGCCTACCAGATTTCTTAGAAAGTCCACAAACAAAACAAAGTGAAATTTCAGCCAGACCTTGCCGAGCACCGTGAGCTGCTGGACCAGAAGATGGGCGCTCTCCGTCTTCCCTGCTCCACTTTCTCCACTGATCACTATGCACTGTGGATGCGGAGGAGAGATTCAAAAAAGAGTTCAAACCAGTACAGAAACTCAGTTATCGGAACTCATGTGGAAACTAAGTTGCAAAAACAGCCTGTTTTGAATTCACTGTTTGCGTGACACCCCTTAATGAGACATTTAAGGGCACATTAACATGCCTCTGATAACAGCAGCCGTGGTTAATGCTCATGCTAACAGACTTGGGAGCTTCCAGCTTTTGTTCACTAATGACAGTGTTGTTTGGTTCAACACTAGACTACATTTATTCCTCTCCAGAGAAAAGTACTGCCAATAAAATGGGATGTTCTGACGCCAAGTATTTGCTAGAGGGGGGAAAACAGCCCCAGCTTTGACGATGGAACTGCTGGAGTGATGGAGCGACACCCAACATGAGCTGGAGTGGTGTTTGTTAGAAACCTTTATCGGTATCTGACCTCACTAATGTTCTTCTGGCTGAATGCATTTAAATCACCACAACAATGTTTCAGCATCTAGCCTAAAGCCTATCAAGTAGAGTATAGACTGCTGCAGAGTCAAACTTCCAATTAATATCCATGATTTTAGAAGAAACACTGGATGAGCAGCGGACATGCGGCGTAGAATGTGCACATTTTCTTACACTAGAGGTACTTACCTGCCACAGGTATGCAGGAACTGTTCTGTACCCAAACTGTACTGCAAACGTTTCTGACTCAATTCTCTCTACAGTTTCTGGTGGTCGTCCCAAAACCGCATCCATGAATTCGAACCGGCGGAGAGTTTTTCTGTCAGAGCTGCTTTTGTTATTGTGGTCTTTCATTGTTTCTGGTCTTGTTTGAGTGTTTAATATCCTTTATCCATGTGATGAGAACCAAACCCAGAGAACCTGTTAGTGACGTCCTGGATCTCCTTCATGTTTCTCACAGAGTTAAAGATAAATTTGTTAGTCGCAAAAACTCCCACTGAAATTTATCTTCAGCCCAAACAGACAGACGAGCTGCAACTTCATCACTTCCCAGCTGTTAGTTTTGTGTCTCCATTGTTGGTTCTTGTGTGAACCGATAAACAGGGTCCTCTTTCCATATTGTGATGGCATTTCAACCAGTCAGAAAGTAAAGATAGACAGTAATCCCCCAGTTTTACATGCGTCAGTCACACGCGTATATAATTTGAACCGAAACATTTTTTTGCTTTTTTGTGGCAATAAATATATTGTTTCTAAATGTTTTCACACAAGCAGACCTGTTCACCTCGCTGCGGTGTCCCAATACATTTGTCCCGTGACCTTCTGAGTTGTATATCTTGGTGGGAAAAGCACTCAGACACTTTAACCTTAACTGTTCGGTAGATCTCCAGGAGACCTTTCCAACGAGCCCTCATTTGTATTATTAGCCGCAGTAGATCAGGGGTTATTCCCCGAAAACCGTGAGCCGGAGCACTTTCAGACGCGTCCGTCTTTAAACACGATCCGGGTGTAAAATTGTGACCCGCGACCTTCTGAGTTGCACATCTTGGCAGGGACTGTAAATTCAAATACAGGTTTACATTTACATTTTCTTTAAGGGTAAATCATTAAACTGAGTTTAAAATTAAATTAAAGTGTTCTGGGTGCGGCCCACTTTTAGCCCTGCCATCAAGCAGCTCAGGTTTGACTGGTGTTCAGGTCCATTTATTTGGAATGGAAAAGCATTTGTTTGCGGTACGACCCAGTTCTCTGCCAGTGAAAAGTGGTATAGATGTAGTACCTGATCTGCATTGTAGGACACCATGGACTGGTAGGCGATATCTGCAACAGCAAATATGTGAGGAGGGTTTGCAGTGCGCTTGGCTCCAATGTACATCTTTGTGTTCTGTCAAAGAAGACAATTTTATTCATGTTTTAAATGCAGACACGTTTGAACAATGCATAAATGTTGTTTGCCAAAAAAAGGAGTGTAAAAAAGGATGGCAGAGGCCACGGTGACGCAAGACAGATTGTGGCTGTCAGGGAAGACAGAGGGAGGAGGGGGGGAAATAAATGGCGAGAGGAAGAGAGGAATGAGCAGGAGATGGGATGCAGTGAACGTTGATGATATCCATGATGAAGTATTGCCACCTTAGGTCTGTGGCGTGTGACAATGCATGCATATATACACAAACACACACCTCCTGAGTATACAGATCCATCTTGTGGAACGGGTTTACTGCAATAAGGATGTCCCCCACGTACGTGTAGATCTCGTCCTTGACGTAGCGTTTCTGTAGATACTCTGTGACTGTGTTCTAATGAAAAAGAGTCTCAGGTTAGAGCATGGCATAGTTTCCCAAAACCCATCAGTGTTACATCCCAAAATTAGTCCTTTTTTTTTTATAATTCAAGAAATCAATCATTTATTTTTGCTTAGCGCACTAGCAGATTTGATTAATAGAACATTTCATACATTATATGATGCTAATGTAGCTAATAAATAATAAAGGGTTATTCCTAACCAATTAGCAAACAGCCTGCAACACATGATGCAACTGGGAGCCACCAGATTTTAGTTTTAACGTTTACATTTGTAACATTTTAGTTAACAGCTAAGCATCATTACAAAAATATATGAACATAAAATCTGCAGTATCTCTACACTGGTTAAGCTAATGCTGCATTCTTATTGTCAAGTCACTTCCCTCACCAAGTCACTTCTCCACCATGTCACTTCCACACCAAGTCACTTTCCTTTACCAAGTCACTTCCCTCACCAAGTCCCTTCTCCACCATGTCACTTCCACACCAAGTCACTTTCCTTTACCAAGTCACTTCCCCACCATGTCACTTCCCCACCAAGTCACTTCCCCACCAAGTCACTTCCCCACCAAGTCACTTTCCCACCAAGTCACTTTCCTTTACCAAGACACTTCCCCACCAAGTCACTTTCCCGCCAAGTCACTTCCCCACCAAGTCACTTCCCTTTTCAAGTAATTTATCTCACCAAGTCACTTTCCCCACCAAGTCACTTTCCCCGCCAAGTCACTTTCCCCGCCAAGTCACTTCCCTTTCCAAGTAATTTCTCTCACCAAGTCACTTCCCCACCAAGTCACTTTGCGCACCACCTCACTTCCCTTACTAAGTAATTTTCCCCACCAAGTCACTTCTCTCAATAAGCCATGTGTTCAGTTATCCGCCTCCAACTTCCAACTTCATGTGTTGGATGTTTTGATGCTCCATTGGATAACACTGTTTGATAAATCATTATCCAACATATAGTACCTAACTGAACTCGTATAATAATAGCATTTATAAAATGGATAAAAGTATGTTGAGAGTGTATTCTGCATTGTTTGCACTTTCACTCATTTGTACTTTTAATAAAGTATTATAGATGGTTTTTATCATAAATAGAGCATTATATATAGAGTCTATTGTAATTTATACATTATACACTGAGTGTTTTCTATGAGTATAATAAACATAGTGTTATTAATAGTGTTATATTATATTATGTCTTTGCCAGTCTATTTCTTTGATGCAAGACTTTATGGCCCCATGCTGGAGGGCCACATTACCACACAGTTTATCATTTTCCCTCCTCTAACACACACGATTCAGCTTGAGAAAGGTGCAATAATTTACTGATGAGGTGACTCGGGTACGTCAGAGCAGGAACAGCACCAGAATGGGATTTGACGACACTTGGCCCAAAGCGAATAGCAGTCAGAACCGCCTGAGGACATTTTGCATGCACTTAAGGCCACACAAGACAGATTTCACCTCGTCCCGGCCTATCAGCTGCCACCATCACTCCAAGGACATGAAAATAAAGTGAGCATCCAGTTCCTCTCGGCCAACCCCACAGCTTAGACGGATGGAGAAAATGCATCTCCAGGACCTAAAGCGATTTATATCTTTCAATACGTCAATGGGAACCGTCCGCTTGATAAATCGCCACAAACGCCTCTTTTCCACAAACTGTTATTGTTCTCTAATCTGTTCGTTCATTTATCTGACGTTTAAATATAGAGCTGCTGGGGCGAGTTTTCCTCGCCTGACATTCTCATTGAAAACAGAGACAAAGTATATTGAAAAATCCTCTTTTACATCAGATGTAGTGCAGAGTGGGGGGGTGTCTACAGGGCTATGTATAGATGCTCTGAATTGTACAGATGTGGAGTAAAGGTTTATAAGACGTACTTCGTCAAGCACTTCGAGGGTCGCAAGGTCATCCACATCTTCCGCTGCCTGGTCATGAGACTTCATGTTACTGCCTTTTTTAGTGTGGATCCTCTCATGCCTGAAACAAAGAACAAGAATTACAGCAAAAAAGTGATGAGGATGAATGTGTGACACTGGTTGAAGCACTTCAGAGGTTCAACATAAGACCATTCTCAGTTTAATTAACTGACTGACCTCAGTTTACTCTGATATATTTTGCAGTCAGTCCTGAATGTGCTCTGCAAAGTCATATTTACCTTTTGTTCCCACAGGCATGTTTCCCATTAGCGCTTCAGGATTGAGCTTTAGCACTGAGGTCAAAATGCATAGCTAGCTCAATGCTAAATATTACAGCAGCCCTATGGAGAACCTCAGCCTCCACCAGCTCCCAGACTAGAGTGGGTAATAGGTGAAGGCTGGTTTATTGCTACAGAGACTTAGCATGTGGTCTTCACCACAGGAGGTCTGGAGAGGCTAAGCCTGGAGCCTCAGTGCTCTGCTATGGGCGACATAACACTGAACCTGGTCTACAACAACATATTCCCAGCTCAAAGCTACGCAGGGCTCAGTGCTGAAGGTGGCCTACAACATCATCACATGTGCATCACACAACAATTTTACTGCTACTGAGGAGACCCACGGCGTATAATATTTATACACAGCCATGTAAAAAAATAAGAGACCATTTTTCACATTTTCTGTTCACTGTTTGTGCAGTTTGCAGTGTGTGTGTGTGTGTGTGTGTGTGTGTGTGTGTGTGTGTGTGTGTGGGTGTGTGTGTTTGTGCGTGTGTGCGTGCGTGCGTGTGTGCGTGTGGATGTGTGTGTTTGTGTGTAAAATGTCTATTCTTTTTTGAACTATTGCAGAAATAAGAAACGCCTCCATATGTGTTGTGAACAGTGATGGGAATAACGGCGCTATAAGTAAACGGCGATACTTTAGTAACAAGTAATCTAACGAATTACTGTTTCCCCGTTACACCGCCGTTACACCGCCGTTACACCGTCGTTATCGTTACTGACAATAAAATCCGCGTTACTATAACTGAGAACAGTGAAGCGGTTTTCATGCGAGCAGCGTCTCTCTCTT
>JBBJLR010000007.1:72550-87200 GCA_037577145.1 Brachypetersius gabonensis | reverse complement strand
ATACAGTTTCACTGTACAGTATATGACTATGCATAATATCACTTATTCATATTACTGAAAGTGTGAAGACTTTAGCTCTTTAGCTTTCTCTAATTTCTGTAACACATTTAAATTATTGTTTTATTCATAACCATAGGTGTTTTATTTTAGCTTTATTTTAGCTTTCATGTTAATTTTTTTTTTTTTTTAGTTATTATTTTATTTTATCGTTATTTAGATTGTTTTGCTTGTCATTTCCAGTCTGCTGAACCAACTGAAAAGACTACCATGGAAGCAGCAGCAGCAGGGCTGGTGTTTTTCTCCACATTCACTGTCAGAACTTATCGAGCAAACAGGTGTGGCTAACTGAACACCAAAGTAACAATGAATATTTGTTATTTGGGCCAGATGCCATTTAAAATATCTGTTACATTAATGGAGATATCACTCACATAGCTTTTCTGCAGATGCTCACAGCCGGGATCAGTCTCCTGTGACCCTCCTCTGATGTGCTGTATTTCTTCACATCCAGCTCATCTAGCACCTCCTCTGACACCAGAAGCATGTGGGCTAGTGCTGAACACTGTCCAGGAGAGAGCTTCTCCTCTGAGTTCTTCTCAGATTTTATGTACTCCTGAAGCTCTCTGGAAAGAGACTGATCTTTCATTTCAGACAGACAGAGAAACAGATTGATAGACCTGTCAGTAGAGAGTGATCTGTTAGGTTCTCCATTGTCTTCTTTTATTAATGTCTTGATGTACTCTCTGGTTTTCTCAGAGCTGTGCTGTGTGTGTGTCAGCAGACCCTGTAGGAGTCTCTGATTGGACTCTAGTGAGATGCCCAGTAGGAAACGGAGGAAAAGGTCTAGGTGTCCATTCTGACTCTCAGCTTCATTCACTGCTCTCCTCAGCAGCTCATCCAGTGAAAGATCCTCGCACCATTCTCTGTTTTGTGGTTTAAAACACTGGAGATCATCCATGTTCTTACTCTCGTAGCAGTGAAACACATGGACAGCAGCCAGGAATTCCTGAAAGCTCAGATGAACAAAACAGAAGACCTTCCTCTGATAGAGCACACATTCATCCCTAAAGATCTCAGCAAAGAGCTCAGAGTACACAGAGGCCTCAGTGACATTAATACCGCTCTCTTTCAGATCCTCTTCATAGAATACCACACTACCTTTCATTAGCTGCTTGAAAGCCAGTTCAGCCAGTTTCAGAATTACAGTTCTGTTGGATTCCAGCAGTTTCTTTGGGTATTTTTCATCTTTTTCAAAGTTCTCGTTCTTTATGTTTGTTTGAGTGAGCAGGAAGTGTGAGTACATTTCAGTCACAGTTTTGGGGATTTCTGCATTATGTTGCTCCATGATTCTCTGAAGCACAGTGGCTGAGATCCAGCAGAATATAGGAATGTGGCACATGATGTGGAGGCTCCTTGCTTTTTTAATGTGTGAGATGATTCTGGTGGCTTGGCTTTCATCACTGATTATCTTTCTGAAGTACTCCACCTTCTGTGGGTCACTGAATCCCTGAATTTCTGTCACACAGTCGATGTACTGAGGAGGGATCTGATTGGTTGCTGCTGGTCGGGAGGTTATCCAGATGAGGGCAGAGGGTAGCAGCTCTCCTTTGATGAGATTTGTCTTCAACACACCCACTGACGATGTCATGGTTATGTCAGACACTTTCGCACATTTTTCAAAGTTCAGAGGAATTCTGCTTTCATCCAGACCATCAAAAATGAACACAGTTGTGAGCTTATCATATATCTTTGGATCCAGATCTTTGAGCTCAGGATGGAAGTCACACAGAAGCCCATGAAGACTGTACTGATCATCTTTAATCAAGTTCAGCTCTCGAAATGGAAGCACAAACATAAAATCTATGTTCTGGTTGGCTTTTCTTTCAGCCCAGTGCAGAATAAACTTCTGCACAGAGATGGTTTTTCCAATGCCAGCGACACCTTTAGTCAGGACTGTTCTGAGTTTTGACACTTTTGCTCTTTTGTCCCCTTTCCTCTTTTCATTATTTTCTTTGTCTTTCTTGGTTTCTCGCTCAGGACCCTGTAGAGCTTGAAGGATATCTACACAGTTTATTAAAGAGTCTTGTAAGCGTTTCCTTGGTATTTTCTCCATCTGTAAAATCTCATGTTCTTCATTCTTTTCTTCATTCTCTCCCTCTATGATGTACAACTGTGTGTGAACCCTGTTAAGGAGCATTTGATTCTCTTCTGTTTCGCTTACCTTAAGTAAGCTCTTGTACTTCTTCTTCATACTTGTTTTATGTCTCTTTATGACTTTTTCCAGGACATCTTCCACAGGATTCTGAGAATGCTGCTGCAGACATCCAGGTCCCTCCATCAGTGTACATACCTGCTTGATGGTTTCTGTAAAGTTCTGCCTGATGGGAGAGAAATACAACACAAATATCAGCAACAGAAAAGATCATAATTTAGTCACCCCAGTTCTAGCTAGAACCCCAGTTACCCTCTAGCTAGAACACCCCCTATCTCACAATACCACCAACACTAAATGGATGAAGAGGCTAGCATATGATGCCCATGAGCTATGTGGACATGGCCTAGCTTGAAACAGCCAAACTGCTAACAAAGCATCAATAAATGGTGTAATGCTATTGGAGGGGATCTTCAGTGTTGCTACATCAGCTAAATGAGGTCCACATTGGGTAGCACAATGCTAGGTGAGAGGGAAGACCACTCTATCCACCCAGAAAGAGAGGACAGTTATGCTGAGTGATTGGGGGAGAGGGAGGACCACCCTTCCCACTCAGAGAGAGAGAGGACTGTGATGCTGAGTAATGGGGAGAAGGAGGACCGCCCTTTCCACCCAGTGAGAGTGAAACTAGTGCTCTCTTGAACTCCTGGCTTGATCTCATATTCTCCTAATGATAGAACTAACATTTAGACGGTTGTGAGACACTTGGGAGCCCCAGGATTTCCCTTCACCTTAAAGGAATTCGGGGGAAATTCGTGGAGGTTTCAGTTGAAAAAAAAACAAAAAAAAGTGCCATCTTGAATAAACAGTGACATCTTGAAGATGGAGATGGTTACTTACTCCTGGTCATGAAGTGGTCGCTCAATGGACCCGTGCCTCCTCGTAGACACACGGCTCGGTTCTTGTACTTCACTGCTGAGGTGAAGTGGTTGATCAATGTACTGGTCACTCTCTGTAGACACACAGCTGGATTCTCCTCCACTGCTGAGATGAACAGGCTGCTCAACGGATTCGTCATTTTTCTGAAACAAACTACTGGGTTCTCCTTTTCCACTGCTGATAGTTTGCTCTATGGACTGTATATTCCTCGTAGAAACATGGCTGTGTTCTCCTCCTGCACTGCTGACATGAAGAGGTTGCTCAACAAACTCGTCACTACTCGGAAACACACAACTGGGTTCTTCTCCACTGCTCAGATAAACAGTTTGCTCTACGGACTGCATATTCCTCATAGACACACGTCTGGGATCCCCTCCACTGCTGAGATTAATAAGCTGCTTAATGAACTCTTCACTCCTCGGAAGCACACAACTAGGTTCTCCTCCTCCACTGCTGAGATGAATATGTTGCTCAACAGACTCATCATTCCGTGGAAGCACACAACTAGGTTCTTCTCCCCCACTGCTGAGATGAATAGGTTGCTCCACGGACTGCTTACTCCCCATAGACCCACGGCTGGGTTCTCCTCCTCCACTGCTGAGGTGAAGAGGTTTCTCAACAGACTGGTCCTTCCTTGCATGGCTGGGTTCTGTTGATCCACTGCTGAGGTAAAGAGGTTGCTTGATGGCCTTGTCACACCTCATGGACACCTGGCTGGGTTCTCCTGCTCCACTCCTGAGGGACCGGTCACTCTTCAGACTCCCACGTTCTTGAGATCCTACATATCTCAGCCTGCAAGCAAAATTTTCTTTTATTGAGTAAGTAACAACATTTTCCCAATATACTGATGGAGAAAGTTACTCACTTTGGGTCAGGGGCTCCCCCTCCACTGCTGGACTGCCCCATTTAAGGGACTTTACTCTTCACACACACAGTTGGACTGTTCCCTGTGAACAGTTCAACCATACAAAATACACATGCTAACATTCACAATGCAGGCTAATAAGGTTGTTGTCAGTGCAATGTGAAAAACAGAGGGTGAAGAATCTCACAGACTGGACTTGAACATCAGTCAACATCGGTCATAAAATCACCTTTATCATCATCTTTGATTTCTAAACAGCAGCACAGACAGAAACAATTAAGAAAGAATAATAAACAAAAGGCATAAAAGTGAGCGACGTCACGTCATGGGATGATCATATGATCCACCCTGTAGGTTATTATATTTTTGACTGCTTTTTTACTTCAGACTGTTACACTAAATCACAGGTGGGCAAGACATTTTCACCAAACTAAACCCGCTTCATGGAATTTAGTGTTTCTGAGGTCTGATATATTAGGACAAATAAGAATGTTTGTCGACCGTAAGCACAATCACAGTGGTTTTCATTCACCACACTGCACCAAATCACAGTAAACTAAACATTTAACTTCCCAATCTAATGAAACCTGCAGGCCCGGATGCTTTAAGCCCATTACCTACATTTTTCTTAGATTTCATTTTTTCTTTACTATTTCCTAGAATCATTATTATGCCAGTTGTGTGGATTTAAGTATCAAAAACAGCAATAATTAATTTTCCAACCTCTCAGAGGAAATGGAAGAACTCTTACCTTCTCTGAGGTCTGTTTAGAAGTCTTCAAGTTTTCTGTATTTCTGTGGAAGAAAAGAGCACTTTTACAGATTTATACAGACACATATAAACACACACACATACATATAGCCATACTCTGTTCTGCTTTTTAGAGCAGAACAGAGTACAGCCCCCTGTTACATCACACATACCTACCCCTACAAACTATACACAAAGGCTGCCTTTCTTCTTTACAGGAAAGTCAAGCTGAGACACATTGCACACACCCTGTTCACCTGTTTCATCCTATAAAATCTGGGACCAGCCTGGACAGGCCCCACAGTTTAGAGTCTAATGCCTCTATGCGTGTCTAAAATCATTTTTAATTAAAAGAGATGAAAAGGAGAAGAAAAAGATACAAGAAAGATCATTTACCCAAAAGAACAGAGACAGCACACGGTAAAGGCAGAAGAAGCTCTCCAAAGCCAAACACTGGACTGCCAGGACTGGAGCTGAGCACCCTTGATTTGATCACTGTAGGTTAAATTTTTTCTGGTGATTTTCACTTTATTAGCATCTGTTGGCAAGTTGCCAGCAGCAGGAATGCGTGCAGTCGTTTTGTTCAGTAACAAAGGCTGTCAAGCTACGGTGATGTAAGCATAGCTAGACAGCTTTCGCTGGTACAACAGTCAAGTCAGGTAGGTTTGTTGTCATTTTGACCATACACACAGTGCACAGTGAAACGAAACAACATGCCCTCAGGGCCACGGTGCAAAACAAGAACAGAAACACCACAAAACCACCAGTGCAGACAGCGCAAGAAAAACACAACAAAACAACCGGACAAGACAACACTTAGTGCAGTGGACAATGGCTAGAGTCTGAATGAATACAGTATTAATACAGGTACTGTATTCTAGCAGCACAGAGTTGCTTGTAAAACAAGGTCCTAATTGTTCACCGAGAGGGAGAGGGAGAGGGAGAGAGAGAGAAAGAAAGAGAAGGTGTTTGTGTGTTAAATAGCATGTCATGTAAGATTTATGCCTTTCCATGGGAATATAATAATTACTCACAAAACAGAAAATTCATCACATGACACTCCAGATCATCAAAGGACACAGTATGAAATCAAAACGCTGTTATAGGACACCATAACAGAACCACAGGGTAGCACTATGGAATTTAAATTTGTGACAAAATTATTTGAATAAAAAAACATATTGAATGTTTGCAATTGAATAAAATCATGCTTGGTTTATTTCAATTGTAATTAACCATTAAAGATTCAATATAAAACATTCAAATTCAGCAAAAAAAAAATCAGTCTTCCAATAAAAGTGCTGTAGTATGACCATGATGATTCCCTAGATATGTAGAATAATTTTGGTGGAACTGCATTTTATAGTAAGAAAAGTATTGACTTTTATCGGCAATAAAAAATCATTAAAAATAGACTAGTCACATTTTCCAAAACTAAGTGGTGCAGTCCTTCCATAATAAGATTGCAAATGTATATAGTAATTTTGGTGGCACTACAATTGATAGGAGCAAAGTTATTGCATTTGATTTAATGATTTTTTCATCAAACTAAATGGTGTAGTATGACTATAATGAGACTGTAGTTGAAAGGAGCAAAGTTATTGGATATTACTAAAAAAAAATCTATAAAAATAGACTAAGGTAAATTTCACCAAACTAAGGGGTGTAATATGACTATGGTAACATTCTAAAAGCCTTTAGAGATTTTGATGGCTCTTCACTCTTTGGAAATGAAGTTATTGGCATTAGTTTTGCACTTCGCAGACGGTCCCTAAGCTCTCCTCTGACCCCGGACTGCTCATAGAGAGCAATGTTATCCGTATTTCTTTAAAAACACATTGTTTGGACGCTTATTGTCAACCTTACCACTGTTGCATAGTATCGTATATTGTGTTGTAAGAGTTTTGTTTAAGATTTATTGAGCCAAAACATTATAATCCAGTCCAAACTTAATCCATTCTGAGGATGCAGAATAGCTACAGCTGAAGACACACAATTCTGATCATTTTAATAGAAGCATCTAAAAATCTTAGATTGAAAATTGTAAACCAGTACACCTCACTGCCCACCCTGCTCTGTTAAATTTTTACAAATTGTGTATGAGTAAAAGTCAATATGGCTGTCTAAAGGTCAGGTGGTTAGTGGAGTACAAACACTCAGTTTTCAAAAACACTCAGCATTTATATGCCTTTATACACTTCGTTATATTCTTTTGAGCAGAATCGTCTGGGCTCTGGAAGTGAGTAAATTAAAGTTCTTACAGGGAATTGAAAAGGAAATGCTTTTCGAGTTTACAGCATTAACTCACTGTTACATTGTTTAAACAAAAGAAAGAACATTTACCATTCGGGTCTGTGGTGTTCAAGTACATACAGCTAAGTGAGCACTCCTGTTGGTTAGTCCTTCAGGAGCTGGACTTAGGTCTTACAAGATAAACTAAAAATGTCACTGTAGGGCTTTGGAAAGTCATTGCAAAACTACAGTATGCAAAGCAATCAGAACATCTGTTTCAAAATTTCAATTTTGATGAAACGCTGAAGTGTGATACTGTAAAGCTGTAATATGCAGATAGTGAACATTTGTATTATCATGGGAGTTTTCATCAAGGTTTCTTTCATTACACTCACACTTTTGTTAAGACTTTCTATGCTCTAGGACAGCAAAGTGCTGGCAGCCCAGTAAAACATGTGTCTTCGTACAGAGCAGCTGAGCAGCTGTCCTGATGTCTGGATCTGTGTTCTGGTTCTTGATTCTTTTCCTTGGGACACTCACTTCAGATCTGCAGTCAGCAGGCAAGTCTTTATTATTTCTCTTTCAAAGTCACTCTGCTATTTTACTGCGTAAACTTAAAACTGACCGAAGAACATCGACCGGTGTGTTTCAGGACACTAATGAAGGGGAACCTAGGGAAGGTTCTGTCAACCCTTGGGGTGTAACAATACAATTAACTCCCGATATGGTTTCATATGGTTTCATAGACGATTTAATATATTCAACAAATTAAGACTGAAAACAAACGTTACCACTGGCATGTATATTTAAAAAAAGAGCGATGGTTTACAAACCATTTCCTTTTTCCTTATTGTGCTATGACTCCAGCATAAAATAAAATATAATATCTCTTAAAAAAAAAACATTTTTAAGCAAGCTGAGCCCTACCTTCTAGGGGAAAAAAGAACATGGACTTGAATCCTTGAAACCTTGGCAAAAGGCAAAAAACAAAAGCAGGAGTATCATCGGAAAAGGCAGGTGCCATGAGCCAAAATGAAAATATAAGGTCAAACCAACAATAGGATTATCATAGGCAAGGCAAAAGGTATACGTCAAAGTACAAAAGTGAAGAGGGTGAACTGCAGAGCCGGATGTCACAGCTGGCCAGGCCACAAAACCCAATTATAATGTTTCCACCGCAGCTCAACTCATCTGTATTTTTGACCTAGTACCATTATGAGCTGATCTGCCACAATGCTGCACACCTACAGTACCGCAATGGCACTTTATGTACACCTTGTTGTATATATTCTCTATTCTAGCTTGTATATCGTATATTATTGTTTACTCCTATGCTTATACACGATCGTATTTATACGTATATCTAAATAGTATAACCATGTTATGTGTACACATAATATTTCGAAATATATATCTATGTTGAGCAATCTAATCTACAACGCTGCAATCCTTTTCACACAGTCTAGCGACAGGTTAACACAGGTAACCCAGGTTTAAGTCTCCAGATTTAAAGTGTAGCCCAAACACCTGACGTGTGTCCAAGCCCAGCATCTCTCACTGTTACATCCCAGCTTGCCACATTATCGGTTTTCCCTTCCAAGCTCCCAGATACAGCCATTTCAGGACAGCAACATTTCGGCCAGTGTGTGATTCAAACATCATGTATGTTTGGAGAACAAAATTCCCCATTTCCCACTGCTGGATGATGAGTAGCACGAAAGCAGTCTGTGATTACTGGGACCTTCTAAAAGGTTTCCTAAACCTTTTCTTTTATTTCTTCATACATGGCAGGAACTGCAGCTTTGGTTAAAAATATATGGGATGGAATGCGATATCTGGGCTGCAGCGTGTCAACAAATTTTCATGATCTCCCTCATCTGCTCAAAATGATCTCTTGTCTTTTGCAATGAAAATGCTGATGCTTTGTGTTCTCTCTTTGGCCTGCTTACTTGGTGCCAAAAGTGGCTCAGCACAAGGTGACAACTGTGGCTTACGACTTATGATGCCATTGTAGATGGCCATTGAAGTGTGTTACTCAAAGTTCGACTAAAACTCAGGGACTGGAGATTGTGAATGTGTAGTATTTCTAGCAATGTGTGTCATATTGCAGGACCAGTGTTTGTAGAGCAGAACAATGCAGTGCAGCTGCTGCGGAGCATGCGGATTCGCAGGGCAAATTACTTCCTCGAGGAAGTAAAACCGGGAAATCTGGAACGAGAATGCTATGAGGAGTTGTGCTCTCAAGAGGAGGCAGCAGAAATCTTTCAGAGCAAAGAGAAAACAGTACACACACACACACACACAAATACACATGTGATACATACTGGAGCACACTCTGTTCTTTCTCTCTGAGCCAAATGCTAAAGAAGTCTAAAGAAGCCAACATCCAAACTGGTAGTGGTCAGCAAGAACAAAACTAGAGGAGGATGTGAGGAGAAAATGACAGGCTTTTAAGCAGCACAGAGAACTGAAGTATAAAAGTGCAACACCGGAAGCTTTTCATAACTTTTTAGTGATACACTCACACAGCACACACTTGGGTCTTCACATCTCCACCAATGGGTTTCCTCTCAGCAGGGTCAGATCTCACACTTCACAACCTCATTGTAACTGTTTAAACCATGTGATATTTGTGGATGTAATAACTGTATTCTGATTTTTCTCACAGATGGAGTTTTGGTACAGGTATGGGAGTGAGTATTCTGTCCTGAACAGCTCCTGTTATTTTTTTGCCACACGCTGCATGAACATCTTAAACGCTGCGATTAGGCTGGAAACCATAGTTTAATGCAGCACACGGAGCAGAGTTTGTGCTAAAATATGTGCACCCCAGATCAAATGACACATTTTGATGATGTAATAAAACTGTCATTGATAAAGACTCCCAAGTTTAAGTGAAAGTGTGTGTTGCAGGTTTGTCACGGTGCAAAGAAAACCCATGTCTGAACGGTGGAATCTGCAGTGTGGATCAACGCGGCCACATTTGCCTCTGCCCACCGCGTTACACCGGACTGCACTGTGAAACAGGTTCATTTACTAACCCCACTCTCAGCCACTCCTACTCATTCCACTCACTCCCAGTCACTCCCATCCAACTCAGAACTGCACCAGCAGCCAAACCAAATAGCCCATCTGCAGGAACACATAGAATGGGACTCCTTTCAGGTGTGCAGCATATGCAAATTAGTTGCCGTTACGTCTTGTTTGATGTCCAGTTCTGTCTACTGCCTTTTTCATCCATATGTTCACAGTGAGCAAACAATAACTGAATAACGGAGTTACTATCGGTAAAAAGTCTATAAGTAATAGATTGGTGTAGGCTCATGAATGTGAAAATGGGAAGCGGCACACTGAACGGGTGAATAGCGCTCCTGCATGCTGAATATCAGCACCTGGAGATGGCGAGCTGGACCAGTCCACATGCCTGCCATACTGGAAGTCATCTGCGTGCTTGTCTGTGTGCAATACTATATAATACCGTCTTACAGAAAATATGCTTTAAAAATATGCTTAACTCTGGTGCCATAAGTGACAACCAGCAGACCATGCAACTGCTGTGGGACTGAGCTGATTGTTTATGTGCCTAACATTAATAACCAATAAACCTCATTCCCAAATTTCACTTTACAGTGTGAACAGCAGAAAAGGTCACCTTAGATTAAACCAATTCCTTCAAAAGTAGACTTTCAAAATCAATATATCCCCCTTGGCCCCCTGGGTTAATGCTGTGACTACCTGCCTCGTGTTGCCAGCTTAGATATTATCACAACACGTAATCTGCTTTTCTGGCCACAAAATATAACAAAACAATTTCTGGAAAAATAACTCCTGTGTATGTTTGTTTGTCTTTCAGAAGTGTTTGAGTGTGAGTATAAGAATGGAGGGTGTTCACACTACTGCACTAACTCCGACCCCTCTCGCAAGAGCGTCACCTGCAGCTGCGCCGAGGGTTACAAACTGGAGCCTGATGGAAAGAGCTGCCGAGAGTCAGGTATAATGCATGAACACAATTTACATTCAATACAATAATAAAATACTGTGTTGGCTTCTGTAGCACTGTATGGGTTTGTACTCGTTCATTTTAGTGAAGTATCCCTGTGGAAAACAATGGAGTCAGGTGTACCTACATCGCTCCCTACTGGATGATTTAAACGACACAGATGACTTCTTTTCGAACCACACCCACCCAGACAACACCTCTCACCCAGGACCTCATGCCTCGGATGACTCGGACGTGCGGATTGTTGGAGGTCAACTCCAGCAACAGGGCGGGAGTCCATGGCAGGTGGGCCGAGTAATAACATGCTAGTAATAACAGCTTTTGACAGGTAGGCAGAGTCTCAGTGATGTTATATATGTATATAAAATGTTATATGAGTCTATGGGAGGTAAGAGGAGCTTCATTCCCCCCACTTTCTGTTTCCTGGTCAAAGGCCAAAACTATGTAACCCCACCTATTTCACCCAGACAACGGCCGGGACTTTTCTCAGTCATTAAATAAAATGATAGATAACAGTTCACAGAGAGTGGGCTGAGTCTCAGTCATGTAACAACATGACAGGCAGAGTAACAGTGATCTAATAAAATGGCACAATAGTCCATGACAGATAGACAAGAGCCTCATTCAGGTACTAGAACCTTAAGTGGGTTTGGAGTCAACTACTAAACATAGGTATAACTTTCCAGGACAGGGAGGGCGGACACTCATTCAGCTGTTGTAATAGCAGGTATAATGGTCCACGACAAGTGGACAGAGTCTCATTTATCTGTTATAAATATAGGTATATTTGTCCAGGACAGGTGGGTGGAGATCTAATAAATATAAGGTTACAAGAAAACCTGCCATCTTCACTCCTTCGTGCAGTAACACTCCATATGTCAGTGTGTGTGTTCTGTAGGTGCTGCTGCGCAAGAAGGATGAAAATGGATTCTGTGGAGGAACTCTGATCAGCCCACGCTGGGTTGTCACGGCCGCTCACTGTCTCCAGGAAACACCTGATCATGTGACCATCGGTCAGCCTGCACAGTCCATTTTTTTTTACAGGAATAGCTCAAGAGAATCCACAAAGATGAAAACCACTAGAAATACTTTAAATACATAAATTGAAATATACTATTTTTTTCCAGTGTTATTCAGTTTTCTGCAGGAAATACATTCTAAGCAGTAAATCATATATATTCCTGATCAATAAACATTTCTGCTACTGAGAGTTGATCGATGAATATTTCTGCTTCTGTTTGTTTAGGTGATATCGATAAGCTGCGTCCAGATAAAGGTGAGCAGATGATTGAGGTGGAGAAGGTTTTGGTCCATCCTCATTTTCACGAGGACACATTCGACAGTGATGTGGCTCTGGTGTACCTGTCCAAGCCTGTGGAGGTCAGTGCAGTGGCCTCACCTGCCTGCCTGCCCAATGCTCACCTGGCCCAGGTGCTAATGCTGCAGGGCCAGCGCGGCCTGGTGACCGGCTGGGGTGCCACAAGGTACCTGGGCCGCTCCTCACGCTTCCTGCGGAAGGTGGTGCTTCCAGTGATCGACCACGAGGCGTGCATGCAGTCTACCGAGCAGATCATCACTGACAACATGTTCTGCGCCGGGTTCCTGAACGCAGAGATGGATGCCTGCACTGGGGACAGTGGGGGGCCTTTTGTGGTCAATTACAAGGACACTTGGTTCCTCACGGGGGTCGTCAGCTGGGGGGAAAAGTGCGCTATGGAGGGAAAATATGGCGTTTACACACGACTCAGCAACTTTCTGACATGGATACATGAGGAGATAAAGAAGCAGGAGGAGATTGTCGCCAAAAACACAACACATACCAACAACCCAAAAATCCTGCACTGACTCATAACCTTCATAACCATAATCCATAACTACTTCACTGTTAATCTCAGTCACACTGTTCCCAGAGGAAGTATATAACTGTCCCAAACACTATCAAATGTCTCCAAATTGGTAATTTTACAGAAGAAAATTCTTTACTTCTAATGTCAGTTAATGTAAAAAGTAATTTTGTAGCTTTTCTATTGGAGTGTTTGTCAGGAAAGTTTCACACAGTATCATGGACGACTGCTGGGTTCAAAAGAAATTGAGATCGTTTTTGTTTGGAGAGTGAAGACACATAATTTTCCTCATATTCCACAGTGTGTGTTCAGATTACACAACAATAAAGCCAACTTTAACCTTCACTTGGTGCTTCTTTATTTCAACAACCTACTTAAAAAAAGATCCCAGATTTCTACAGTGCACCTCTACCCCCCTTCTCAGGAGAATAAATGCATTACACCCAGTCAGCCTACAGCCGGAACTACAGCACAACTACAGCTCATTTTAAGTTTTTCCATTTTAGTTTGAAATTAACCCCTATCAGTATTAGGGGTCAGTTCTGGTCCTTTAGGGCCTTAGTGCAGGACAGATAGGTGATTTGGTGACACCTCAGAAATAAGGCTTTTACATCCACAAATGGAAAAAACTTGCAGGAGCTTGGTGACCATCCCTTTATGGGGAGTGTAAAAGTTAGGACCTCTTGCAAATTGGTGCTTGGACGCTGATGACTGCAACTCACAGCCAGATTATATGGTTATATGGGCAGATATGTTTGAGTGTGCATAGGTTTAATGCAGTTTAAATCAGTGAAATGCTCAATGCCGTGGACACTTTTGCAAATGGTGAAAATTACCAAGAAACTACGGGTATAGATCAATTAAATAGCACTATTTTGGCTGACCTGTGTTTTATGATGTTAATAAAGTGAGCTAGTTCATGTTGTATGCTGAAGGATAAATATGTGTCTTATTGTGCTAAACAGGTGCCTTTTTCAAAAAATGAATTTTCATTTCATGTTTTTTAACCAACAACTGATTTTAAGATTATATGTACACACACACACACACAAATGTATCTACATAATTTTAGAATGAATTTTATTTATTTGGCTAAAGTACTGGAAAGGCTTGTGTTGTTTTTGTATGCCATGAAACTGATGTACATTTTCTGCTAAGTAACCCAGTTTCATTTTGATATTGGTAATTGTAATAACAATAATAAGACACTTATTTACTTATTTAAATAGGTGTTCAATGGTTCAAAGCTCATGTTATTTACTGAAGGTGAGGTAAATATTTCAGCACTTCACACTCTTCATCTTTAAATAGTAACCCTGGAAGATTACTGTTACTGGTTGTAAAGCTTATAAACACTGTTGAGTAAGAATTACTGACATGCTTCGAATAACGTTATCTAGTCTTCGAGTGGCGAAAATAAACCGATACTGCCTGTAGTTGAGTTATCAAAATATAGAACAGCATCGTTCTGCTTTCTTATAAAGCCATTGCATAAACCTGCCCAGTGTGTAGTGAAATCACAAAACTGTACTTTATTTGAACAAAAAAGCCATGTTGTGTCTCCTGGAGTTTCAGGTTAGCCAGCTGTAACCAGGGCTACTCTACACAAACACACCCTCACTGTAGCCGTGTTTGAGGGAAAATCAGTGCGAGCGTGAAGCGTAAAGGCTTATTCTTCAGCCTGGGTGGCTCTGGAGTGCACAAAAACGCTTGTTTTTAGCTGCTGTAGCTTCAGAACGGAGATGTTTTTGTTTACTGAACCCCATTACGACCCGCTGAGCCGGAAGGAAGCCCAAGTCTCGTGACTGGGTTCGACAAGCTGAAGATCCGCTTTCATCAACACGGAGCACAGACAGCTGCTGGAGAAG
>JBBJLR010000007.1:47948-59918 GCA_037577145.1 Brachypetersius gabonensis | reverse complement strand
TCAAGTTCCTGTGGCTACAGTGCAAAGTATTATTAAAAAATACAAGCTGTTCTGCACTGTCCAGAATCTCAGAGGACATGCTCAGAAGCCTAAAGTGACACCTGTGCTGGCCAGGAGGATAGTGAGAGAGGTTAAAAAGAATCCTAGGATCACCACCAAGGCCATCCTTGAGAATCTGGGCTCTGCTGGTGGCAATGTGTCCAACCTGAAAAATTTGGAGGTTATTGCTAAAGATGAATGGGCAAAAATACCTTTGGAGACATGCAAAAAGCTGGTATGCAATTATAGGAAGCGTTTGATTGCTGTAATAGCCAATAAAGGTTTTTCTATTGATTATAGAGGAAGGGTGTGAATACTTTTGGACATGCCACCTTTTGCATAATTGTACATAAAAGCTGGGAAATGTTTTTTTCCTCAATGATGTCTTTAGTACATCATTGTATTATGTTTTTGCATATACCTATGTCATTTCCCATCTAAATATGACTTGCTGGTTGAATAAAATCAACTTTAAGCGATACATTCTTTTCTTCTGTATATATTACATCAAAGTGACTCACATACCATATCCATTGCAGCAGAATAAACACTTCAAAAAAGTATAGAATGACATTTTAAGAACATTTATTGTACAAAACGTATTTTTAAAAATGACAAAACTTTAGTAATTTTTAAGACTAACTTTCTCTTACGGTTTAGGCATTTAAGTTTAGCTCAAACCTGTCCAGAAAGGGCTGCTGTGGGTACAGGTTTTCGTTCCGACCAAGCAGGAGGCTCACCTGACCTCTGTAATCGGTTGGTCTTGGTTTTCAGTTACTCAGGTCTGGATTCTTCTTGGTTGGAATGAAAACCTGCACCCACAGCAGCCCTTTCCAGACAGGTTTGAGACCCCTGAGCTAAAGTGTTTGCGGCTAGCTAACATGGGTCGAGTGTCTTAATCATGTTGTGAAAGCTGCTTTTCTCCACTGTAAGAAACTGCCCCATGTCTTTACAGGTACACAGTAATGGTATTTGTAATATCAATCCCCTACCTATTCTTTTTATCAAACTTTTTTCTTTCTACTTGACTGACTGGGCGTTTGTGGAGAGCGCAGTTTTTGGCTTTCTTCGTATTCCAAAACGTGCTCAGTTTTGTGGTGTTAAAACAAGTTACTTTTAATCCCTTTCTTCGCTATTAGGCTTCGTCCACAGGGGTGTTTGAATCTTTGATAAATGAATGCACTGGCATTTTTGTTGTGTTTTGTATCTGCATTTGATTAACTTCAGTGAGGCGTTACACCGGTGCTTATCTGACACTGTTTAACGCCAGCCTGCAGCCCTAATTATTCTCTCCAGATTGTTCACATGTCGGCCATCTTGATTTGTAGTTCTACATTGAAAAAAATCTCTACCGTTGGCCAAATTCATATTGTTTCTACCGTATATCGTTTATATCGCCCACCCCTAGTAGGGGAAACGCCCAAACATTCAAGGGGTAATATCCATATTCAAACTTCCATTAAATTATAAAAATCAAGTAGTTATTGTTACCTATTATCTTGTCTCTAACTACCATCAGAAGGTGCCTGTAATGAACCTAAAAGTTGCCAAACACCATTAAACAACAGGAAGACATGTCTGGAAAACAGAACCAGGCAGGATTTTGTGAGATTTTTAATAAGATTGTTCAATTGATTTATGGTAGTACTCTCTCTCTCGCTCTCTCTCTCTCTCTCTCTGTCTCTCTCTCTCTTCCTTTTTAAGTCTCAGCGTCGGGCATCCTTTGCGCTCAGGAGCTCCAGTTCTCCACGCGGGACCAGAACGCGTTCTCCATCCCGGGGTAGAGGGGGAGAACCCGACAGTAAACAGCAGAAACAGCGCGGTAGGCAGGGGTAAGACCCATAAACAGTCTCTAAAGTATGTTCTCAGTAATGCAGTCTCTATTTCTTTTACAATCTTTCTGTTACAGGTTTTCTTTTAAAGGTTCTTTTTAATGGTCTCTCCTTCACAGTTTCTCTATAAGACTTCTCTGTTTCAGTCTCTGTGTTACAGTCTGTCCCTTACGGTCTCCCTTTTTATAGTCTAGTTGTCATGGTCTTTGTTTAACAGCCTCTCAGTTACAGTTTCTCTGTTATGGTCTCACAGCATAGTTTGGTGATTGTCATTCTCAAACATATCGCATTTAACTAATCTCTTCATTACCTGGTTTAGTTGGTGTTTATTAGCAGGTGATGAAACAGTTAACAAGTGCAATAAAGTTAAAGGACAGTTAAAGTCTAGAATTTGACAAAAAACACTTAATAGGAGTCAGACCTGTACTGTTACAGATTCTCTCATCTTAGACATGGAAACTGGCTTTATTTCACACATTTTTATTTAGAATTCACTCAACAACTTGATGTTTAACAAAAACACGTCTGGATGAATGGACATGGATGAATGGACAAATTGATAAGTGGTAAAAACCTGTGGTGTGCAAAAACATTTGAGCAGAAGTTAGGAATGTGTACACGTTGTGGAATTGACTCTGGTGTCTACAGCAAAACTAACCATGTGCTCACCTTTGAACATCTGCTGAGCATGTGCATGTGATGTGGTGTCTATCCACAGTGGTGCTGGGGGTCAGAGGAGGAGGCTGTACAGCGCCGTTCCTGGACGTACGTTTGTAGCGACACGGTCACACTCCGCCCAGGGAGAACGCGAGATCAGCTTCAGCAAGGGAGACAAGGTCAAAGGTCAGATCTGATGTTGCTCTACAGCATGGTAGAATATGCTAGTAGAATATATCAGGTATCAACAGCATCTTAAATGACTTTCCTATCTTTCTCTCTCTCAGTGCTGAGTGTTGGAGAGGGGGGATTTTGGGAGGGAACAGTTAAAGGCCGTACCGGCTGGTTCCCCTCAGAATGTGTGGAGGAGGTTTTGCCACAGAACCAAGAACAGAGACCAGGTACACTCAGACAGAACACCAATGGAATCTATAGGCATTTTCCACTGGTCTGCAGGAACCATGCTATACTTATTGCCATGGCACAGATTTTCCAGTGTAATAGAGTTTCTGACTCAAGTTTCTCCACACAGATTATGGCTGGTCGTTCTGGTACACCTTCACATTTCTCACAGTTAGGAAATCCTCACTGAAATGTATCTATAGCCCAAATAGATAGTAGTGCTTGTACTTCATTGGCTACTGAGTTCTTTATTTGTATGCTTTTATGCGTTGTATTTTTTGCTCAGACAATAATAAACAATGGCCTCTTTCCAAGTCCATCTCTTGTCATGACAACATTTTGTCTAATCAAAAAGCAGTGATGCGGTCCACTCACGCTATACCCGAACCACGTTTGTACTGTCACATCCCAGCCTCGGGTACACTCGGGTATGACTCTGTTAAAGCTTGGGTCAGGTCTGGGTATGGTCCTGCCATTGATTAGGGCTGTAAGGACTGAAGCATGTCACTTCAATGTCTGTGCGAAGAACATAAACCTGTTTACTACTTTTATACCTGACGTGCAGTCATTTCCGGTGCCCTTTGACTGGACGTGACCTGGTGTGCGTGACAGTTACAGCTTGGGTATCTTCTTCTTAGCATATCGATGGTAAATCGGAATGTCATTGAGACCCTATAATGTTGTGGCCCAGAATCTGGCCACATGGACACCAGCATTAGTAGCGTCCATCAGATCTTACTACAAGCAGGTGGCAGGACAAGCAGGACACGATTTTAGGTGTACCATTGTTTGTACTGCTCCGCACTTACAGCCAAGGTTCGATTAGAGAGATCATTAGAGAGACTCCACCTGAAAATGTCTATTTAAAGACTTCCAGACTGTCCATGGTAACTGATGTCCAGGCAGAAGATTCTCAGAATGCGAGATGAAAGGATACTTTTTTCGCGCAACAGGTTACATCTTGCCAGTGATGGTTCACTGATCAATGGAGGGGGTGCCGAGGGTCATCTTCCATTCTCAGCCTTTCACAGGAGCTTGCTACAGCCCTACGGACATATGAAGGTGCTATTCTGGCTAGTGGAAACATCGGTTTTACCCAGGTCAGTTTTAAGCAACAAGTGATGATCCGGCAGGTTTTGTTTAAGGCTGTATCCACTAGCTTTGCATGGGTAGGACCATCCCATACAGGGCATGCAAAAATCGCCAGCGGAAAAGGCAAGTGCCAACCCAGAGGTCCACATTACTTGTGGCATGGCTCCCCATTTAGTGGCGGTAAGGCACTGCAGTAAATTATTGAGTATGCACCTTCCTTTTTAGATTTTCATAGTTTTTCCTATGGGTGAGCAACCTATATAATAGGACACCGAGATATTTGGGAGAGTTAGTGTGAGCGATAGGCACTCCACGCAACATGATGTTGAGTTTATGACCCGCTTGTGCATTGCAAAGGTGGAAAATAGTTTTAGAGTGATTGGGCTTGAGGAAGTTCTCTTTGTAGTAGCAGCTTAGGTTGTTAAGTGCTACTGTGAGGTTGGCCTCGACATCCTCGAAACTGGTCACCTGGGATATTAGGGTCAGATTGTCAGTGTATTAGAAATGGGAGGTGTTTTGGGCTGGACAGTTGGTCGTTGATGTAGATGTTAAATAGGGATTGTGTTGGACACTACCATGGGGTGGACCATTTTTTTGTGACCTCCAGGGACTTTTGTCAGAGAGAAGGTGCACGAAGGAGCACGCTGACAAATCGATGATCGGCGGTAAAAAAAAAAAAAAAAATTGAATGTTGTCCACTTTCAATAACAGTTGCATAAGGTTCACCGTATTGTAGCCGGTTGACAAGTCAGATGGCAAGACAGCCAGATGGCTTGCTGTTTAGGAGGAGTTGGTGAGCTACCTGGTTAGCTGTGACTTTGGTTTGGGTATGGGTACAGCCCCCCATCAATCAGTGCTGTGACAATACCAGTATGGCTCAGGTATGTATCGGGTATCAGGTCATGTACCCGTAATGTATAGCTCGGGTATCAATCTGGCTTGGATATCAGTCTAGGACAGCTCAAGTTTAGTATAAATCGGGTAAGGGTACAGCCTTGCTGTCACTCAAGGCTGTGGAGGAGTTGGTGAGCTACCTGGTTATCTGTGAGTTTGGTTTGGGTGTGGGTAGAGCCCTCCCATAAATCAGGGCTGTGAAAGCACAGGTAAGGCTAAGGTATGTTTTGGGTACAGGTTGGGTACAGCTCAGGTGTGGGTTAGGTATTGGTCAGGTACCGGCCATGTATGGCTGGAATACCAGTCTGGTACTCCTGGGTTGTGAGAGAGGTGCTGACGAGATTCCGCTCCGGCATAGATTTACCATCGATGGGGATGGTGGGTACTAATAGGATTCTGCGCCGGCCCAAAATTTACCATCGACCCACCGGGTACGGGTACAGTCCTGCTGTCAATCAGGGCTGCGACTGCAGGCATATAGCTCAGGTATAGCTTGGATACCGGTCTTGTACCTGTCTGGTACATCTCGTGCACAGGTTGGGTACAGGCAAGGGCTGTGACAGCACGGGTATGGCGCGGGTATGTTTTGGGTACAGGCTGGATACAGCTCAGGTATGGGTTGGGTATGGGCCAGGTACCGGTCATGTATGGCTCGGGTACTGGTCGGGTACAGTTTGGGTACAAGTTGCTTTATTTGTCATGGACAAATATTTGTCCTCATTACAGCATGGTTCCTTGTGCCAGTGGAAAGCCACCCTAATTAAGCAATATGAATTCACCTGTAATAGTGAATCTGAAGTTATCCTGAATTTTCAGTGAGAGAAAGACTTTATTCTTCCATCAGATTTGATAAATTCCTCGTCATCTGTGTGTTTCAGAAAGTCGCAGTGAGAAGGCTAAGAGGAAGTTATTCCGTCATTACACTGTAGGAACATATGATGGACTGGAGATACCCAGGTAAGATTCTCCACACGGTGCTGCAGCCTCTGGAGTCACACACACACCTGCACTTCACACTGCACAAACACTCCCCTGTCGAGGTTGAGTCCGACGCTCCAATGGCAATTTTGGGATTTCCTGTGGCTGATGAGGCCGATCCTGGAGGCTACAGTGGGCGCATTATTTGAAAGTGTGCTATCCTTTGCAGGGTGGATGATTCTTGTTAAATCTGATTTTCATTTTTGCTTGTCCTTAGCAGCCTGGTGGAGGTATCCTAATGTTTCTATCCTGTGCTATGTTGTCCCAGTCATTGATGGAGTGTTATCCTATAAAGATGTTGTATATTGCAGTGAACAGTGTGCAAAGCAGTGAACTATGACTTTGCACTTACTAGGAAACGGAAAATAGAATATAGTGAAATGGGTGGGGCTAAACTGCTGTAGGCTAAATGGACGGGGCCAAATTGCTGTAGACTGAATGGGCGGGTCTAAACTGCTATAGGCTATTTTACAAAATAGTTTAAAAATTAGTTTTTCATTGTATAAGCCCTTCAAAGGATGCAGACGTAGATATGAACGATATAATTGTGTGTGTGTGTGTGTGTCTGCGCCACTTTTTGCCAGTTTGCTCATGTAGCTCACGCAGCATGTGATCCGTTACTATGACGATAATGGCCCCTGTGCACAGAGGCTTTATGAAACTCGTATTACAGAATTTTTACTTTATTTAACCTCCTGAACCTGCACTGAAACACACATACACACACACACACACACAGATATACACACACACACACATACACACACACAGATATACATAGATACACACACACACGCACACACATACACACACACAGACACACACTCACACACACACACAAACACAGATACACACACACACACACACACACACACACACAAACACAAACACAGATACACACACACACACACTGTCACACTGGCGTATCTCAGTGATGTTAGAACTGAATACAGTAACACTCCAGTGGCCCACGCCAGGCCTGCTGGGCGACTGAACTACAAAACAGAACACGACCATTCTACAGTGAGGAGCAGTGCTGGGAGTGAGTGTGTGTGTGAGAGAGTGTATGTGTAGGTGTGTGTGTATGTGTTAAATACCTGTCTGGACTTCACACCATGATAACACACAAACTGTGACAGAAAGCAATGAATACATAAAACTGTGTGTGTGTGTGTGTGTGAGAGAGAGAGAACACCCAAGAAAGAGGATGAGTCAGTCCTGATTAACCTTTTCCTTCTGTGTGTGTGTGTGTGTGTGTGTGTGTGTGTGTGTGTAGGTGTGTGTGTTGAACAAGTATAAACACCAGCTCATGTTTGCTACCTCCTTCCCCCACTTACAGTATCCCTTCTCTTTTCTATTTTTTAATGAAACTCTTCCTCCCTCTTTCTGCCTCTATTCTCTCCTGTTCTCTCTCCTTGTTCCATTCTTTTCTCTTTCCTCTCTCTCTTTTGTTTCTTCCTCTCTTCCTCTTTCTCTCTCTCCCTCACTCTCCCCTTTCATTTCTTTCTATCTCTTTCCTCTCCCTCTCTTACACTCCGTCTTCCTCTCTTTCTCACTCAGTTTTACCCTCCCCTCTCCTATTTTCTCATTCGCTCCCTGTCGCAGTGGCTGAATTCTCTCTCTCTCTTTCCCTCTCTATTCTTCTCTCTCTCTCTCTCTCTCTCTCTCTCTCTCTCTCTCTCTCTCTCTCCTTCTCTCTCCCTTCCGCTCTCTCTCTCTCTCTCCGTCTCTCCCTCTCTCCCCTCCCTTTGCACCTCTCTCTCTCTTTTTCTGTCTTAAGCATGAAGGGTCTAGGCTTGCTAGGCCCCCCCCCTTTCTCTGTCTCTCTCTACGTCTCTCTCTATCTCTCTCTCTCTTTTTCTCTCCTCTCCCTGCGTGAGTGTACGAGCTCGGCTAGCGGAGGTGGGGGGGAGGAGGAGGAGGAGGAGGAGGAGAGAGAGAGGAGGGGGCGGCATGGCGATGGGGGGATGCGGGGATGGAGAGAATATTTCTCTCCCTCTCTCCCTCTCCTCCTCCTGGCCTTCACTCAGCTCCACAAACCGCAGCGTCTGGTTCATTTACAGGTACCGGCTCCTTCCGTAACACCGCTCCGCAGAGAGAGGGAGAGAGAGAGAAAAGGGGGGGAGAGGGAGAGAGAGAGGGAGAGATAGTGACAGAGGGAGGAGGGAGAGAGAGAGAGAAGCAGAGAAGCCGGGAGGAAGAGATGAATGCATGCTTGTAAGAGGCTGTTTGACTGAAAATGAATTGTACGCCTTTGTGTGTGTGTATATATATATATATATATGTGTGTGTGTGTGTGTCTCTGTATGTGTGTGTATATAAATATGTGTGTGTGTGTGTGTGTGTGTGTGTGTGTGTGGCTGTTTCTGCAGCTGCATTGTGTCCCTTTTTTTGTGTCATTTTGTGTGAGTCATTTAGCATGTGTGACTCACAAGCAGAGGACATTCTTCGGTTGTCATGCTTTAAAATGTGTGTGTGTGTGTGTGTGTTGGGGTGTGTGTGTGTTTGTATCTATGGTCATGCATGCATGTGTCTGACTTCCTATAGGATTATATGCAGCGGTGTTTATGGGGGGTGTTGGGTGGTGTGAGTGTGTTGGGGGGGGGTTGTTGGGTGGTGTGTGTGTTGGAGGGTGTGTGTGTGTGTGTGTGTTTGTGGGTGGGGGGTGTTTGGGTGGCCGAGCTAGCGGTTCTCACCTGTAGCACCGGGGCTAAGCGTTAGCGCTGTACCTGCAGACAGGCGTCTGACAGACGGGCCGCCGTTTGATCGGCCCGAACATCTCACCACTCTCTCACTAACTCACTCTAAACGCAAGGTGTCGGGATTGGGATCGCGGTGCCGCCGCGGCGTTTTTCCAGATTGGCTTCACACAACAGCCTGCACTCGCATAACACCCTGCGCTGTAGCTTAGCGCCGTTAGCATGTACAAAATATACTGTAACTAATGTTGCTACATCAAAATCATCACTGCAACTAAATATACTTAAAATCATCATTGTGGAATATAAATGTACTTTAATCATCGGTTCAAATAATAAATGTACTTTAATCATCGGTTCAAATAATAAATGTACTTTAAATCACTCGTTCGGGTAATAAATGTACAGTAATTCCCCGCTTTTCGCGGTTGTTACGCATCCGAGTATAGTGAAAAAAAAATGCATTTTTGTATTTTAGTAAAAAAAAAGCCTAGAAATGCCTATTTTTATAGTGTAAACCCTAAATATCTGCTCCCAGAACACTTTGTCATTTTAAACTCAGTTTAATGTATTGCCCTTAAAGAAAGCTTAAAGGTAAATAAATAATCAGAATCAGAAAACTTTATTGCTTAAAAAAACGTTAGCTTTAGCGGTTAGCATTAACAGTGTGCAAAGACTTGTCCACAAAAGACAGGCTGAAATAGCTCTCTCAACCCACATGTTTACGGGGGTTTGGTTAAAACACTAAAATTCGAGGACAAGACACGGAGCAGTCATGCTACATGCTGCAGCAGCTTCTTCTTCTTTTTATGGCGTTTGACAACTTTTCAGTGTATTAATGCTGCTGCTGGACTGGTGGTGGTAATACAGTTCGGTTCTCAGAAAAATATGCGTTACACTGAATACGCAAATGCTGATCCGCATAAAACTGAGGGGTACACTGTACTTTCATCTGTACTGCTGTAGAGGAGCTACATGTAGCTGTGATTCAATTGTGATTGTAGTTGATGTAATTATGATGTAGTTCAAATGTGAAAACATAACTTTGTGGTTGGGCCGGCTCTCGTATGTGTTTGTTGGTGTTTTAATTTTTTTAGGTGATGTTGCTACATTGAACTGCAACACTATTGCACCTGTTATAACCTGTTATATCCTATTATATCCCGTTATAACCTGTTATATCCTGTTCTAACCTGTTACTATCTGTTAAATATAATGTTATATCCCATTATAAATTGTTATATCCCGTTATAACCTGTTATTACTTGTTACTAACTGTTAAGCCTGTTCTGACCTGTTAGTACATGTTATCATATTATACCTGATGTCTATGTTATAACCTGTTATATCCCATTATAAACTGTTATATCCTGTTCTAACCTGTTATTATCTGTTAAACATAATGTTATATCCCATTATAACTTGTTATATCATGTTATAACCTGTTATTACTACCTGTTAAGCCTGTTCTGGCCTGTTAGTACATGTTATCATATAATGCTCTGATGTGTGTTCGTACCTGTTCACTCCCAGTGATTACATCATAAAGGAGAAGTCTGTGCTTCTGCAGAAGAAAGAGAATGAGGGGTTCGGCTTCGTGCTCCGAGGAGCTAAAGGTGACACACATACACTGTCACACAACCTCATACACATACCTACATACACACACACACACACACACACACACACACACACACACACACACACACACACACGGAAGAGGATATCTTGAATCAGAAATGTCTGTTGTTCTTGACAACTTTTGTAAATCCACTCATCTGGGTTGCATGTTATAAATTCTCTCTCTCTCTCTCTCTCTCTCTCTCTCTCTGTCATTTTTTCTCTGTCTCCCACTCTGTCTCTCTCTCTCTCTCCCTCTCTCTCTGTCTTTTTCTCTGTCTCTCTAGCTCAGACTCCCATTGAGGAATTCACTCCCACTCCAGCTTTTCCTGCTCTTCAGTATTTGGAGTCTGTGGATGAAGGAGGCGTGGCCTGGAGGGCGGGGCTACGAATGGGTGACTTCCTGATTGAGGTGAGAAGCACACTGAATGCTGGGAGCTGTAGTGCTGCCACCAAATCAGATTTAGATTTTTTACATACCTGTGGAGGAACCTGAACTTATGGAATGCTAATCAGTGAGGTATAAATGTCCATTGCCTGTTCAATTACATTACACCACACTACACTACATTACACTACACTACATTAGGGCTGCAACTAGCGAATATTTTTGGAATCGAGTATTCTGTTGATTTTTTCATCGATTAATCGAGTAATCGGATAAATCATACTTTTGTGTTTTTAAACAACTATATCAATAGTGGATTATGCCACATGAAGGGCCTCTTAAAATGAGCAAGCAATTGGCTGTTTTTCCTCACAAAAAGGTTTTGGTTCAAACTCAACACTTTTATTAGATCAAAACTTAAAACTTTTTGGCTTATTGGCTCCAGAACTAAGCCCATTTAATCAACCTTTCTAGGAAACATTTATGATGTACTTTGTATCCTTATTAACAGTAAAGAAAACAAAAACGTCCTGTTATTTAGTTAATTTGTCATTTTCTCTGTCGGTATGCACTTTAAGATTTGTTTGTAAGATATAAAATGATATAATTTTTTTTTATTATTATTATTATTATTATTATTATTATTATTATTGTGCTCCTGAGTTTAAATGTTGTTGATCAGTTGAATTAATTATTATTCTATTTTTTTTTAGCATTAAATGGTCAAAACTCGTTTACAGTTTAAATACAGATTAAAATTTTATTTTACTTTTCTGCTACAGACTAAAAAACAATATTGCCGCCCTATTTTTTCTTGTTGGCAATATTCAGCTTGTTTTCCATCCACTACACGAGGAGGTCGAGCTGGTCTCGAGGTGCTTTTTGCGGCTCTTTTTGTTTTTCACAGCCATTGTGTGCCACTAACTCAGAATAACAGAACATTTATCGTTTTTTAACTTAAAAATATATTTTCATATATGACTGCGGGAGCGGGTGGGAATGGGCGGGAGCAGGTGGGAATCATCAGAAATTCCATGGGAGCGTGATTAAAAAATAGTCCCGCGCAGGGCTTTACTTCATATCTCCTGCTCTGAGCTGTGTGCTCTTCTTCAGTGCAAAAAATCCCACTCCCTGCCGCAAAAATAGTATGTTCCCCGGGTCACATGCGGCAGGTGGACTTTGGTGACGAATTAAACGAAGCCAACATTTTTTGTAATCGAATCATTGGAATTACTCGAATATTCATTTCAGCCCTACACTACATTACACATTGCACTACACTACACCCCACTAAACTACACTACAGCACATTACACTACACTACATTACACCACACTACACTACATTACACTACACTACATTACATTAC
>JBBJLR010000002.1:20299099-20310376 GCA_037577145.1 Brachypetersius gabonensis | reverse complement strand
TTAGTTGTCAGTTATAATCATCAAAATTAAAAGAAATAAACATTTGAAATACATCAGTCTGTGAGTAATGAATGAATCTAAATATACAAGTTTCAACTTTTGAATGGAATTACTGAAATAAATCAACTTTGTCATGATATTCTAATTTTATGACCAGCACCTGTATAGTAAAATGGCCTTTCAAGATTTGTGTACGGATTCTTATTGTAAGAGATAAAATGAATGCAAAGGATGAAAGGAACAAAATCATGGACTCCTGGTGACAAAGCTAATGATAATGAATGGTTAATCATCTTTACTGCTTCACATATTGATGGCAGAGTGTGCCATCAATATGTGATGGCGGGGGGTGGGGGGGTACTGCCTTCCGTACATTGTTAACCCCCCCTCCCCCAACTGCTATTTGGGCTCTTTTTGGGGGGGGTCTGGGTCTTGATCCGAGGGTACAGTGCCCCCTAGTACCCCCTGTAATTCGAACCATGATTGATGGTACTCAGCCTTGTCAGTGACCTTGATTACTTACTGCCAAATGTCTGTGATCTCTGAAGGAGCACAATCTTTATTCTCCGTCTCTACCATAGTGAAGCCCCCGACTGCGTAGAGCACACCACCAGCGCTGACCAGGTTAACTGAGCTCCTTTCCTGGGCAAACTCAGGGAAGGTTTCCCACCTACGTGATGAAAATAAATGATTATTAAAATCTGTGGTAACAAAAGCATGTCTTTTTTTAAATAGACATAAATATTTGTACATTTTGTGCTCTAAATGGTGGCTAAAACATCATGTATTTCATGTATTTGTGGTGCAGAAAGAATATTCCTAGTCCCTAAATATCAAGTACCAGTTTATATTGTGTATAATCACAATGGTGTAAAGGCACCCACTTGTTGGTTCCAAAGTCGTAGGCTTCACAAGATGCTAAAAGACCGTCTTCATTGACTCCTCCAACTACAATAATCTTTCCTTTGTGAACAACTGCTCCAAACATGGACCTCGAAGTTTTCATTGCTGCCACCTCCTTCCATTCTGCCTTCTTGTGGTTGTATGCAAACATCTTGTTGATGGTTTTGCTATTTTTTAAATAAAAAAAAACACAAATTGCAAAACCTACAGATTGTAATCCACATTGTTTTGACATTTGACTTACTTTTCATCAGTTTTTCCTCCTATGCAGTACACCAGGCCATTTTGTGAGATCACACTGTGACCATGTATCCTCAAAGGATGTTTTTTCGTCTCAGTCCATTTCATCTTACTGTCAAACAATTAAAAGAGACATGAGGTTCAAGTTGGTAATTCATGGGTTTCCATGATGGTAAAAAGTTGGAAGCTTGTAGACTCACTCAGTGTCGTAACACATTACTGTGTCAAGAGACTCGTTGCTTTGTAAATCTTTGCCAGCTATAGCAAATAGGAGATTTTCAAATTCGCCTAGAGCAAATAGGCATCTGGGAGTGGGCAATGGTGGTAGAGCGAGCCAGTCTGGAGTAAGAGGGTCCAACTGTAATGAAGAGGATTAAGTGTAAAATTCTATCATCTCAGCAGACATCTTGAATGTGAAGAATGCTACCTCATATAAATGTATAAAATGTGTGATAATTTACCTGATAAACATAGCACTGCAGAGGTGTTTCTTTGTTCTCCTCATCCATAAACAGTCCACCTACAACATAAAGTTGATTATTCTTGGTACTGATGCTGACATGGTTTCGGGGTATCTGCTCTGCCATGGCTGCCAGGGAGCATTCATTCTCATTAGGGTCATAGGCCACGGCTGCAGTATCGTTAATCATCAAGACCAGCTCCTTGGTGTACATGCCAAGCCTTTGGTTGTCATTCAGATAACCTGGCAGGGTCTCCTCTCCCTCTTTGTTCTCAGGAAGTTTCCCTGCAAAAGCATCTTTGATGACCTTAAGCTTCTTTATGAGCTCAGGATCAGCTTTGATGAGGTCATCCTTTTCCACTTTTTCCTTGAAATACTTTTCTGGAAGTAGACGGAAGCGAATATGCTCAAAGGCATCGCCTAAAAGCTTCACCCGGTTTTCTTTGTCCTTTCTGACCCATTTCATCAAAAGTTCAAACACCATCTCCTCTTTCTCCACATTGAGAGCATCACTTCCTATGATGGCAAACAGCTCGGGAGGGTTAAACTGTAGAAAATCATTCTCCTTGGCTAGTGTCTCAAATCGCTCAGCTATGTAGTCTCTTGCTGCCATAGCCAGCCTTGGGCAGTTGAGCACTAGCCCCAGCCTGAAGATTGCAAGGCAATTTCCCATCGAGAGTTTTTTCTGCAGGTAGTTTACGCAGGCTGTGAACACAGATGGTATCTGAAAGCGGCTTGCTACTGCAAAAATGTCCTGAACATTCTCATCTGTAATGTCAATTTCTGCAGAATAAAGATAATTCACAATCATGTCCATGGTAGTCGGGTCCACGTTTTCCAGTACAACCTCTTTGTTGGAACTCTTGGTCTCTTTGCCATCTTCTGAGAAGTAAAGGTCTCTAAAATAAGGACTGCATGCTGCCATGATGAGCCTGTGACATGGCAAACTTCTGTCCCCTACTTTCAGAACGCAGTCAATTAACTTGTTCTCCTTCAAAAGTTCCTTCAGACCATCCTGAAGCAGGGTGCTCTGATAGAGCTTCAAATCCTCTTTCATAGACATGGGTTCCATTGCAGAGGATGTTTGTATCAGTGAGGCTGTTGTGACTGAAGTGCTTCTCCTTGTCTTGCTCTCCTAGTTGTAACTGTCTAAGCTGACACAGAGCAAACACAGAAGCCAGGGTAGTTTAACCCTGCCCCTCTATATTTAGGTCTCCCTCACAGACAGAAAGAATTCAGTTTGGTCACATTAGAAAACTGAGTCACATTAGGCAGCTGTCAAAGACAGAAAGAAACAGCTGGTGACTTTAGACACTAGAAGTTATTTATGACTGCTCACATTCCTCCAATGAGGAAGACAATGATTTCAAATGTATTATGTTTCAGTAAAATGGATTTATTAATATTTTCATGCTTTAGCTTGTTAAAAGAATGTTGGCCAGATACATCGTACAATGTAAAATGTATCCTCAAAGATACAAAGTGGTCATTAAAGAGTCAATTTAGCACAACTGGAGTCCAGATAGACCACATGGAGTCAATACACCTTAAATATATAACTGCATAGCAATATGGTACAATGTTCAAGAAATAAAGGTACTGAAGATGTACCCTTGATGACACCACCACTGCAAGATACTGTTTTTCTACATATGTGAATCATGAACCTGCAGGCAGTGAGTGTGGATGAGTTTACTTAAAAGAGTAACATCACAGGTTTTATGTGGCTCAAGGGGTAACATTACAAACTATGTGTCATGGTCCTAAAGCAGGTAATGGTCCAAGTCATTCATTCACATCTTTCCCTTATGTTGACTCACTCATGTCTTTGTCATGCGTGAGCCAGTTGAATATTTAAAATGTTGAGTTTTTCCTTGCCGACCTTGTCTAGCTTACTGGTAAGTAAAGAACAGCTGTCATTACAACAGTAGTTGATCTGGACCATTTGTAAATTCTTCAGCTCCACTGACAGTTTTGAAAATAGCCTCAGGTTTCCCATCGTTTAAAATGATAGACAACCTTAAACTCTCAACACAAACTTCTGTTTATTTTGCTATTTTGCTAACTTTTATCAACAATACCTGCTAACTGTTACTCAGATTATACATACCCCTTGATATTTTTAGTAGCAAAAATACCATATAATTGCTATTAAACTTCTTCTTCTAAAGATATACTCACATTTATTTTCTGACAGTCAATAGCAAGAATATCTATTCATGAACATGAAACAAGGTAATGTCATAATCTAGACAATGTCATAATAAAGTAATTAATCTGAAATAAATAGATTTAAATACTAGAAAAAAAATGGGTGTAAATGTTTAAACAACTTGTTTTAACATTTAAACAAAACGTTTCAAAAATATGTGATCACACTTATATGCAATCAATATGAGCAGGATAATTTGGTCCTTATTGTTTCAATTATAAACTCCAGCTGAGTGAATATTTTCAGCTCATTACTTCCCAAAGTCCTTGCAATGTGAAGCCGTCTTTTAACTTCTCCACTGCTATTCCAAGCTCTTCAGAGAACACTGGCTCCCGGTCTTGTTGCTTTCAAGTAAAATGAAATGAAAAAGATGTATTAAAAATATTAAAGATCAATTCAAATAATTTAAGGCATGACATCCAAGTCAATATACCTTGTTGCTGTCAGCAAAGTACGCCTTTTGAAGAAAAAAAAAACATAGGATTAAAACCCCAAATTAACAATACAACATAACACAAAATACATTGTCACTTGAGTTAAGTAAAATAATGACTTAAAAAAAACATGTCAGTGTAAACATTTTTGAAACCAAGCAACAGCAGTCGATGTTGATGGGACATTATGATACACGGCTTAAGCATGTTGCTATTTTCAGAGTATAAGAGAGCCAGAAAGCTCTCTGTTGAGTGTGTCATTCATTACTAAGTGTAGTATGCTCACTGTGAACGCGTCAGTCTGTTCATCTGGCTCGATCTCCACGTCATCTGGAGGCTGCTCCACCGTTAGCTCCTCCAGAGGCTGAGGCTGGGATAGCAAGGGAGGCATACAGCTTAGTCCTACTAAACAAGATGCTAATGACACATTAAAATACTTTAAAACTGACAAATTACCTACAGCTGAGATCACATTGTTCACAAATCTTTCCATTTACCTTTTCCTCCATCTCATATTCCACACCAAAAATGGGGTTTGCAGAGTACACTTTGTGAAGGGAGTTTATTTCCTTCACTGCATCCTGCAACTTGTCCATGGGATCAATCTTGAAACCAAGGACATATCCTCCTGTCTGTAAGAGCAGTCACACAGAATGAATGTGAATACACAAGACATATTGTAAACATGAACCCTTTCCCTTTATCTTTGTGTATCTGTGTGGATAGAAGGAACTATAACAGCTCATTAAATGTCTGTATGCCAACACTGCACAGCCTTGATTTCCCTGTTAGTCTTTAGACCCACCTGCTGAGAACTCTCGATCACAAGTGCAAGTCCAAATTTTGAATCTCTAATCCTTATTGAACGCTTTTGGAAACAAGAACAGGGGGAAAAATTAATCAGTAGTATTTTAACCAATGTATTTTTAAAAAATAAAGTTCACTCATTGATGGCAACACTCACAATTTGCAGGTAGGGAATGCTGACATTGAAGCTTTCATTCATGTTGGCATGCCACACTATTCTCACATTAGTAATGAAAAAAGTGCCAAGGTTACCCTGAAACACATGAATGGTCTTTTAGAATCCATTTGGCTATAACATTTTAACAAATACCTGAACAAAAGCATTTGGTTGAAGCTTTTTTATATTTCTGTAAGGGACATTTTTCACTACCTGATCACTGGATAAATTCCAAACTCCATTTATTTTGTCATAAACTTGCTCTCGCGGCAGCAGTCTCAGCTGCTTATTCTGAATCAAAGCCCCTCTTAACTTGAGGTCGCGATACATTTTGGAAGTCTCATAAGCCCTACAGTGGAAAGCAGTCAGTTCCGATTCAGAGGAAATGAATACAGAATGTATAAAGAATTGATCAAATCATACAAAATAAATTCTAGGCAACTTATTAAACAGTTCAAATTTTTTTTTTAAGTGAAATGAATGAATACAGTAAGTAATCTGCTGTAAACAATACACTGTTGTGAAATTCAGATGACACTAAACTGCAGAACAAAAGAAGACTTGGTGGGAATGTGTGACTACAGTACCTGTGGACAGCGATGACAGATGTGAACAGTCTTGGACTCCCAGGAACTACATTAGTGAATATGAACTCAAATCTTGTGTTATTAGATTTGGTCAGTATATAGAGAGCTTCAGTTTGGCCCCTCAGTTTCTGCAAAAGTTACAAACCGCATGTCTTACACAGTACATGGTATAAATCCATACTATAAATCAGAAGCAATTATACATTTGAAGGGAGTTTTCTTACAGAATTTGCTGTCCTTGTGGTGATGTTTATGACAGAATTGTATCCCACAGCTGTAAATTGGTTAGAAATGTCATAGGGTACAGACTACAGAGGCAGAACTGTTTTACACTGAAGTCTCATCTCACAAAACAATACTTACATAAGTTAACCCTGGGCAAGGCGATTGAATGCCAGATGATTCTTAAATTAGTCACCAGGAGTCGTCCTGTAGCATTAAATGTGGGGAAACGTCAGTCGAAAAAATCTCATGTTAAACTGTGTTTTTGATTCTTTTTATATATAACAGTGTTTGTTTTTATTATATTCATTATTAAGATTGTGCTTATTTGTTTTAATTAATGTGAAATATATGAAATTTTCAGGCAGCTTTACTGCTTTTTGTAAGGTTCTGTAGCTGCACCTCTGTCTCCATTGTTTCCTTTCGTGTCTTCGATAGAATCCAGACAGTCGATGAGCACCTCCCCTGGTCTGGTTTTCATCTGTCTTAGAGAACAAAAAAGCAAAATAAAAATCAAAACCAGTCCTTACTTCTAACCGACCTAACTTGACCCCTTTTTCATTACAAAAGTCCAGACATTTTACATTTTCAATTGTAGTTTAGTTGTATCTTCTTTGGTACTTTACTAGACATAATTTACAGTATAGTTCACTAACTCTACCATGACAAAAGCAACAATAAAGTGTGATCTACACCTGACCAGATAACATCTAACAAACAAACATTTTACAAAACCAGTTTCTGATACATCTGCGAGGTCAGGGGGCTTTTAACTTTGAGTGCTTTTAAGTTTACTCTGCAGACCCTGAAGACCTTCCAGGCCTCTACAAGGGATCTGAGAGAAATAACATGTAAGCTGCTAGCAAGGCTCAAGGTTCAACATTACTTTGTCATTAGCTGCTGTGAACACGCACATAGTGTGACGAGACGTTTCTCCATGGACCACTGTGCAACGTATAGTAACATACAACAGAGTGCAAGTTACAACAGAGACAACAGACAAACAACAAATAGACAAATGTCACAGTAAATGATGCCTATAGTATAGTGTGGACACTGTACACCATCCGGACTTATGAGTATTGCACCATAACTATGATTATTACTCCTCCTCGTTCTGCAGGTGCAACGTTTTAATATAATTCTGTTCCCAATAAGGCTACTGTATGTTAATCTCATCCCCTTATCATTTGCAGCTATTTTACTGCATTTATTTTTATTCTTATTGTATTAATAGTCACTTTCATAAATCAGTTTGTACTAATGATCTGCCAGTGCGGCACACTAAATCTTACACACATCAAGGTCAGTTACTTTGTTACAATAATGTCCTTGTGATTGTGTTATTTATTGTCTATTTTTAAAACATATATTGTCTTTTTTAATTATTCTTTCTTGTTGCACTGAGCATGCTAATCATAAAAGGATTTCCCGTCGGATGAATAAAGTTCTTTCCTATCATGCAGGCGACAACTAGCAGCACTGAGCAAAGTGCAGTGAGTGTCATTGCTGAAGCGTCTGAAAACGGTCAGTTTAACAGGTATATAATCACCTCTCTGTTTAACAGCTACATGTATTTATTTTTACTTTCGGGTGCGCCCGATTTTGGGTCGCCACAGCAGATGAACCTTCTCCATTTCATTTTATCCTCTGCATCTTCCTATCCCACACCAACTGCCTGCATGTCCTTCCTTCCTCACCACATCCATAAACCTCCGACTCCTCTTCTTTTTCCTGGGAGCTCCATCCTCAGAAACCTTCTCCCAAGAAGTCAGCTTAAAAAGCTGCTAAAACTGCACTGCTTTCCTCTGCCTGCTTTGAAACATTTGCACTTCTATTTCACTTTCGAATTTATTTGATTTTTTCAATAATTTTATTTTATATTATATTTCTGTAAAGCACGCTTCTACTCCGCACGTCCAAACCAACCCATTCTAGCCTCTCTGACATGTATTTCAAAACTCGAGGTGTCCCTATAAAAAGCTCATTCCTGATCCAAAAAAGTCCAACTCAGGCCGTTTCTCTGAAAAACACATCCCCGTTCCAAAAGGTTAAACATGATCCGTCCCTCTAATGCAGGGGTGTCGAACTCCAGACCTGGAGGGCCGTGGTCCAGTCCGTTTAGGTGGTTCCCTGCTCAGAAACACCTGGTTCACCACGCCGGTTACCTGTGAGGTTTAGTGAATGTGGTAGAGGACAGAGACCCATCAAACTGTGCTGGACACCCGCCCGCCAGCACCGGAGGGTCATTTAACAGCTACATTTATAATAGATATATTTAGCTAAATCTGTTCTGATCTCTGGAGGAAGAAGCTCCTCGGCTACCCAGCACTTTTCAGCTCCCTTGTTCACTTACTGAGGAGTAATGTCAAAACGAACATCCCTGTCCTCCCAAAGTGCATCTAAAACACCCGCCATAGTCGATCTGCGCAGTGTTTCAAAGAGCTTTCTCTAATTTCCACACAAACCGGTAAAATCCACCCCCCTAGCGTTAGCCTCCTAAGAGGATTTGTTTACTGGCGTCTTTGCGTCACCTCGGTAACGGCGTTCTAACTACGGCAAGCAGCAGTAGTCAAATGAACAGGGACATTGCAGCTGATTTTTTGAAAGACAGAGAAAATGGTGCGTAATATCCTTCTCTATTTTAAAGCCAGAATCTGTTTTTATAAACAAAATACAGTACAGAAAACACGTGTTGTTTTATATCTGATAGACTTACAGTCACAGAGAGCGCAGTGCACTTGGAAGGAATAAGCACTCGGGTATCTTGAGGGAATGTCTGTATTTAGGCTCGGCATACATAACATGGACAAAAATATTGGGACATGCCTCTTAATCATAGAAATAAGGTGGCTCCTTACTTCCAGTGAAGGGCAGTCTTAATGCTTCACCAAGACACTTTGGACAACGCCATGCTTTGCAGACACAGTTCAGGGAATGCCTTTTCTGCTCCAGCATGACTGTGCCCCAAGGTCCTTAAAGACATGGTTGGATGACTTCAGTGTGGAAGAACTTGGCCTGACAGAGCCCTGGCCTCAACTCCATTCAACACTTTTGGAACGAACTAGATTGGAGATTGCTAGCTAGGTCTTCTTGTTTAGTGCCTGACTTCATAAATGCTCTACAGAATGAATTAGCAGAGGTTCCTACGAATCACTCTAAAATCTTGTACAAAGGAATCTGTTATAACCGCAAAGCTTGACTGAAATGTCAAAAGTCCCCGTGGTGACCCAGTACTTTTGTCCATATATTGTACATCCTCTAAAACAGTATATGTAATGTACATTTTTGATTAATTTCTGATTGACTGTTGTACATTAACATCGTATTATGACCGATGTATTGCGTATGCTAATATTTGCTAATATATATTTTTCATTATATTATCATTGCTAAATGCCATTACTCAAATTACAGTGTATGGTATGTTGTAAAATAAAGCATGAGCCCAAAAAGTCCCAACAATCCCAACAAGAGCAATTTAAAACATCCATTAACCAAAAAGTATTTTATTTAAAAAAAAGTACAAAAGCATCAGTCAAATACGTTGTACTCAACACATCTGTTTCATAAAAGAATCTCTTTTCATGTTTTACATTTAATATTGGCTGTTCAGTTGAAAGTGACTGGACAGTTCAAACACAAAAGGACTAGTCTTTGTTCATTTTTCAAATCAGTTTGCTGCAAAATATAAAATAAAGAATAACCTTGACGTTTTTTATGAAAATACAGTTTCTAGAGTAGAGTAGCATTTGTTCATTATTATAACTAATTACATATTTTTGTAGAGAAAGTTAGTGACATTTATTGATATAAATCTGACAAAAGTTATGCTGAATGAGACTGTGTGTTGTACTGTGTGCTGCATATGAACATATGTCTTAACATTTGTAGAAGGGATATACACATAAATGCAACCTTATGATTTTCATCTTAAACATAAAATGCAGTGCAGAAAACCCTACTGGGTTCCAAGAAATATATCTACATGATGAGGTATACCACTGGAAATTAGATATTGGTACGGAACAGCCATACAGAACTGGTACAGCTACTTCATTAAAGCACAACACGGGCCATTATTGTAATTAATCCTCTCAAGGCTTTTTTAATTTTTTGATTTTTTAAAGAATATAAATATTTAAAAACTTTCTGAAAGCAGGGAGGTGTTTTGATGTCAGTTTCAGAACTAAGTACTGTTGTCACTTGAGGAGGAAGATGAGCATGGATGTGTAAGAATATCCAAAGCTCAGGAAATCAGTGGAGTTTTCAATTAACGATGAGTCATACATTTTCTTCAGCTTAGTGTGAAAATGTGGCGTTTTATTTTGTTGTCCAGTTTAACCCACTGCAAAGACAAAAGAGAAAGACAATAGTTAATTATAATATAAATAAGAAATATTCCAGGAGAAAAGGCAGAAATCTGAATGCAAGGCCCCTGATCTTTTGATATGGTGTTGCAACTTAGCACATGAACTCTGTTTTGATTATGCAGCAGTGTTGTGTAATATACCTATAGTGGTGAGAACACATGATTTCTTGCACTCTGCCTCCGTCTCAAAGCGGTTCTCATTGCCGTCACATCCTCCATACCAGAACTGTGCACAAGCGTTAGCCTGTTTGTCATAGTACCAACGGATAATGTAATCTCTGCAGGAACCCTGGCTTAAACTTAGTGAGCAGCGAGGATCCAGAGGAGCTGCAGACACACAGAGGATCAGTTCAAATCACATTATTGGGAGTTATCCATTGGCTTGGCTTGAACAAGTCAGCTTTTCAATCTTATTCTTCTGCTTAGAGCAAGTGTGAGCTTGTATAAAGGCTCAATTTGCAAAATTTCCCTTTATTGCAAAACCATGTCAAAATGTTCTCATTCAATGTTTTTTATTTGTTTTTATTTTCTACATTGGAGTATTTATAGTATATCCTGATTAAATATTTAATCTACTGACCGCCCTAATATATATATATATATATAGATATTAGGACTGTCAGTAGATTAAATATTTAATCAGGATTAATCTCACATTTGCCATTGTTAACTCGAGATTAACTGCACCTTTAAATTCTAAACTACTCCTTTAATAGTGGTGAGCTATTTAATATGAATGGGTAATGGGACGCCTGACCCCCGTGAAAACCAAAATTACAATCTGACACAAACAGCGTTCCAATTACTTTTGTCCATATAAGTTGCCTGACCATTACATCAAATTTGAACACTGCATTCAGATACATAGACTTTCATATGGAGT